>JAWNNL010001284.1:0-22820 GCA_035045005.1 Liodrosophila aerea
CTTGCTAATTGCAACCATATATTTCACAAAAATTGCCTAGAAAATTTGTTGAAATCGCATGCTCAATGCCCAATATGCGAAATTAAAATGGCAGCAGACCAGTTGTTGGATACTGCCCGCCGAAACCGAAAACAACAGACCCTAGGGTTAATGAACCTGAGCGTACGGTAACGCGTAGTCTGGCTAGAGCGTTAGATCAGGCTGAAACTACAGCAGAGGTTCAGCAACAAGAAAACAGTCAGGAAAACATTAGTCCGCCGCTACTGCTAGATGTTAGCAATAGTACAGTCGGATTAGCAGCTGAGGCCCAAGCCAGGGCGGTAAACGGTAGAGGTCGCCCTGCTCAAACTGGTCGCGGAGATTATTATTCAAACTATCGTCAGCAGAATCAGTTTGATTATTCGATTGTGCAGGGTATGATTGAACAGACCGTGAGTCGTATTATGTCCAATCTACATATAAGTCCCCCTATGCAGCGTAGTGAACCACAACCTGTGCCTAGACCTGCATCATTAAGTCCAAGTAGGTCAGGTATGCGAGTAAACAGAACTGCAGATATTGTGCAAAAATGGAACTTGCAGTTTAATGGTTCAGCAGATGGATTGAGTGTAGAGCAGTTTCTGTACCGTGTCAAAGCACTAACTAATGAAACATTAGACGGAGACTTCAGAGAATTATGCAGACATATGCAAGTTTTATTTACCGGAAAAGCCCGAGACTGGTACTGGAGGTACCACAAGCAATGCTCTGTGAGGCCAGAGTTTTGTGAAGCCTTACGTCAGCATTATAAAGACTATAGATCAGACTTTACGAGTAGAGAGCAGATACGATCGCGCAAACAGAAGCCTGGTGAATCGTTTGCAAACTTTTATGACGCCGTCGCTTCTCTCATAGATCGTTCGATAATCCGTATGCAGGACGATGAATTACTTGAGATCCTGAGAAATAATTTGTTGTCAGCTATTAGGGAGAAATTGCTATACCAAGATATCCACACAATTGGTCATCTGCGTAGGTTAGTGCAGATGCAAGAGAAATTAGTGCGTGAGCTCGGTTGTCGTACCGCAGCTCTGCCGAAATAAGCTTCAGGAGCATCTAGGCAGATCTATGCCGTAGAAGAGACTGGACAGAATCCCAAACAAGACGTAGAAGCTGAAGTAGCCGCTCTTCGCTCTAATCCAAAAATTAAATGTTGGAATTGCGATCAAGTAGGTCACGTGTGGGAAGACTGTTTAGCGGATCGCCGCAACTTTTGCTACGAATGTGGAGCTTCAAATACATATAAGCCGCAGTGTCAAAAGTGTTTACAACGCCAGTCGGAAAACCGCAAACAGGGTGCATCCAACGTCAGCCGGATGCCCCCAAAACCATAAGCAATCCTAGCTCAGACACAACACCAGATTTAACAACGCCAGTGAAAATTTTGCAACGCCCACAAGTTGAGGATTCTTCGCAAGGTGTATCGAAGAGTTTCTCCCCCTATCATGAGAGGTTACACAATTATTTAAAGGTTAAAAATAGAATATTTACGAGAACAATAATGAGTATCTAGAAATACAAAAAGATTAAAAGATTATTTTTTTAAGATTAAAATAGAACGTAGATTATAAGTTTCAGCCATTTTTCAAAACAGCAAAGACATGCGCACTTACGCAGAAGTATCTTTTGCAGAGAACACCGAGCTCGGACTTCTAGATACTGGAGCCAATGTAAGTTGCATAGGTTCTGATTTAGCAGCAATGGGACCAAAGTCAGTTCAAGTCACTTAAGTCGCAGGTAAAAACAGCTGATGGTCGCTCACACGAAGTGTTAGGCATTTAACATGTATCTATGAGATACAAATCTCAGCAAAGGCCGATGAAGCTTTATGTTATTCTCTCCATAAAGCAACGCCTCATTTTGGGCATAGATTTTTGGAAAATTTTTGCTTTAGCAACGAATATAATTAATTCGCTAGAGACAGACCTACAAATATCTGTGGATGAGAACACAACAATGTATCCGTAAGATTCAACCCAGCAGCAACAACTCGACCTTGTAAAGAAATTGTTTCCCAGCTATTTGCAAGGACTCGGTCGCACGAAACTGATAAAACACCACATAGATATTGGAGACGGAAAGCCTGTGCAGCAAAGATATTATCCATGCAGCCCTGCAGTGGAGAATCTGCTATACAAGGAAATCGACCGTATGCTAGAACTCGGAGTTATAGAGCCTTCAAATAGTGCATGGAGTTCGCCAATGAGAATGGTTGTTAAGCCAAAAAAGGTTAGACTTTGTTTAGATGCTCGTATATTAAACGATGCAACCAAAAAAGACGCGTATCCCTTGTCCAATAGATGGCATTTTCGCTCGTTTGCCTAAGGCTAATATTGTTTCGAAACTTGATTTAAAGGACGCATGCTGGCAGATTGAGCTTACTGAGGAATCAAAAGTCTTAACAGCATTTACAGTCCCTGGTCGTCCGTTATACTAGTTTAAGTTTATGCCGTTTGGACTGTGTAACGCACCATCGACTATGTGTAGGCTTATGGACAGTATAATACCCCCAGATTTACGATATTGTGTCTTTGGATATTTAAATGACTTGGTCATATGTAGTGTCAGAACAGTTTTCGTCGCATTAAGCCATTCTGATTAGACTAGCCGATCAATTTCGAAAGGCTAATTTAACGTTGAATGTCGAGAAGTCTCATTTCTGTGTCACCAGGGTTAATTATCAGGGATACGTTATAGGCAGTGGAGGTATATGTACAGACCCGACAAAGATATCGAGTATTTTGAACTGGCCAACACCAAAGAATCTCAAACAGGTTCGAGGCTTTTTAGGAGTTTGTGGTTGGTATAGACGGTTCATTAGTAACTTTTCGGACTTGACTTGCCCCATTACAGATGTGTTATCTGTAAAGAAAAAGTTTATGTGGACAGAAAAAGCGCAAAGCGCCATGGAAAAATTAAAAATAGTTTTGACTTACATAATCCAGACTTTTCAAAGAAATTCTTTCTGCAATGTGATGCAAGCTACTTTGGTATAGGAGCATTCTTAGTACAGATGTCAGACAACAACGAAGAGCAGCCGATTGCCTTCAAGTCGAAGAAATTGAGTAGCCCGCAACGGAATTATAGTGTGACGGAACGAGAATGCTTAGCAGTGATTCTAGCAATCGAAAAGTTCAGATGCTATCTTCAACTACAAGAGTTCGAAGTCATCTTTGATCACTCAAGCCTAGTTTGGTTAATGCGTCAACAAAATGTTTCAGGCAGATTAGCTCGTTGGGTTCTTAGACTTCAACAGTATAAGTTTACCATTTCGCATAGGAAAGGGAAGGACCATGTAGTACCAGATGCATTATCTCGCCTTTGTGAGGACGAAATAGCTGCATTGGAAATTGAGCCAGTAATTGATTTCGAGTCAGCAGCCTTTTTTGATGATGAATATCAAAAAGTGCAGGAGAAATTCAAGTTAAATTTAACCAAGTTTCCAGATGTTAAGATTGTGAACAAGTATCTTTACATAAGAACAGAACATGCTACTGGAAATGCCATGCAAGAAAATAGCTCATGGAAACTTTGGGTGCCCGTGCGATTACGTACAGAGGTACTGAAACAAGCCCATGATAGCGTTATTTCAGCTAATATTGGTATGCAGAAGAGAATAGAGAAACTCCGTAGGAATCTTTTTTGGCCCGGATTAGCTAAAGATGTGAGAGAGTATGTTAGAAATTGTGATACATGCAAGGAAACAAAAGCCCCTAATTATACTCTTCGTCCTCCGATGGGTGAACAAAGTCCTACCAGTAGGCCTTTCCAAAGACTTTATATCTATCTGCTTGGACCATACCCACGCAATAAGTCTGAAAATGTTGGCTTGCTCATTGTGTTAGACCACTTAAGTAAGTATCATTGGCTTTGTCCACTTAAGAAGTTTACAACAGGACCAATTATAGAATTCTTACACATACGTATATTCTATTGTTTCGGAGTACCGGAAACGATTGTCAGTGACAATGGAGCTCAGTTTAAGGCAAATGATTTTGACGCATTTCTTACTCAGTTAGGAATAAAGCATGTTTATACGGCCCTATATTCGCCTTAGAGTAACGCAGCAGAACGCGTTAATCGTTCGCTTTTATCTGCAGTAAGATCGTATCTGAAGGGTGATCAAACAGACTGGGACATGCATTTAACAAGCATCTCTTGTTCACTGAGATATACTTTGCATCAGTCGATAGGATGTTCCCCATATCAAGCCTTTTTCGGATTGAATATGATCACGCATGGCAGCGATTACCGATTGCTAAAAAATTTAGCGTGTTTAGAAGAGCCGATAGCAACTCTAAACCGCACAGATAATCTTGTGCTCCTTCGCAAAGATATTCATGCCAACATTCGTCAAGCGTATGAACGCAATGCTAAACAGTACGATCTCAGATCCAAGCCAGTATCTTTTCGAGAAGGTGAAGAAGTATGCATACGAACTTTTGCTTTAAGTAAGTTCTCACAGAACTTCAACGCCAAGCTAGGACCTCAGTTTATAAAATGCCGAGTACGCAAGAAGCTTGGTAACTGCTTTTATTTGTTAGAAGACATGCAAGGACGTGAAATTGGTACATTTCATACCAAGGACATTAGAGTCTAATTTCCCGCTAATCTTCGGTCTAAGAGGTGGCAGATTATCGGGTGGTGTAATGGTTGTAGCTGCAAACACCGTAGCAACATGCGAAAAGCTTAGCAACAACCAAAACGAGCCTAGCAACAACCAAAACGAGCTTAGCAACAACTAAGTCCCTATTTACACGATGAAGTTACTTCAATAAGTTGCTTCATAAGAAGTGTGCAATGTTGTGGACAAATGACATTATCGAGCTTCTCTTGACCCAGTACCAGCAGCACGAGCATTTATATAATGTCCGTAGCGAGGGGTACAAGGACAGAGTCAAGCGCTCGAAAAGTTTATTTGCAATTTATGAAACACTTAAAGAAAAAGAGCCCAATGTTACCATTGAGGCCATAAAATCAAAAATTCATGTGCTGCGTGGGCAGTATATAAAAGAATGCCGGTTAATTGCGGCAAGCAAGAAAAGTGGAGTTGGGAGAGCTGACGTGTATATGCCGAAACTGTGGTTTTTCCCATTAATGGAATTTTTGAGTACCCATACCACATGTTTATGCATTACATTTTTGAATGCTTACAGAATCGCTCTCGCAATTTATCTGAAGACATCGAAGGAGTAAAGTCGATGATTGCAAATCGAATTGCTCAGAAGTCTGAATACGACTGGCTTGGAGCACAGGTTGTCACACAACTGAAAAAAAAAAACGAAACGAAACAGTGCGCGAAGACACTTGCTGGAAAATCCAAACGGTAATGCGAGAGGCTTTAGTTGCTGATCGCGAGTTAACGAATCAGGCGGATCAGACTGCTTATATCCAAAAGAGCTTAGACTGGGCATTAAATTAAGTTTTGGAATATCTATATATAAATGTTAACTATGAAATAGTTTATTACATATAGTTGTTATATGTCATGAAATGTTATGTTATGTAGTTAATGAAATGAATTGAGATAAAATGCCTTATGTATATGTTCAAAGATTTATTATTAACAATTTATTATTATAATTTTTCATCTTGCCAATCAACTTTGCCTTCATTGTTGAAATAATCCTCAAATCCCTGCCGAATTTTCTCGCCGAGTAGTTGTAAAAATATGAGCCATCTTTGCGCTTTGGTTGGAACGCAATGTGCTTTCCATCCAGTGCACCTAAGCAAAGTGGGAACTGCCATTTTATTCAGCAACTCTTCAGCAATGTTTTCCCAATCTTTGTGAGTACTTGGAAACTGGAATAAATTCATAGGTTATTATCATTATTTATTTATTTATTTACAAAATTAACAATAATACATAAATTAATATTAATGCTAATTATGGCAGCGAGCACTTTTTTTTTTTTTTTACATTTTAAATTATGTGGGAGTAATTACATTCTTTAATGAAATTGTAGATTTTATTGATATTGGGAATGGATATTTCAAGATGGGATGATGGAAGGGAATTTGGGAAATGGCGTTTCCTAATACTCGCTAATTTATGGCAGGAGTCTAATAAATGGGTGGTGGACAAGATTTTTCCACAAAGCGGGCAGTTGGGCGGGTCTTCACCCGAGAGAAGGTGGCTGTGTGTGCCTTTGCAGTGTCCTATATGTAGACGGACGAGAAGGGTAGATTTGGCGCGGCTGCAGGTTGCGGGGTACCGAACCATCTCCAAGTTGGGATTAACCTTCTTGTACCCATGATGAAAGGATGCCCACCCATCGGTCCTGATGTTCTTTAGGTGCGGCGAAAGCGCTCTCCATATGACTTTTTGGTTCGATGGGATGACTGTCATGATTGGAGATATGGCTGTTAGTTTAGCTGCAGCGTCCGCGAGCTCGTTGCCTTTTATACCCTTGTGGCTGGGCACCCAGAACAGCATCAGCTTCGTGGGCCTCTGTATAATCGCATCTCTGATGTTGCAGATTGTTGGGTTTCTGTTGGCGATGTTTCGAACTGCTTCCAGAGATGATAGGCTATCGCTGCATATCACGAATCTGCCGCGTCTCCCTTGTGCGTAGACTATCGCTTTATATATGGCTACTGCCTCTGCTGAAAATATTGAGTAGCAGTCTGGTAGTCGGCCTGCAGCAATGATGTTTCCGTCCTGATCTACACATGCGAATGAGGTGTTATATTGGGTTTTGGAGCCATCGGTGAATAGCCACGTACGGTTTTTAAATATCAGCTTGCTCGATTCTTCAGCAAAAACTTTCCGGTAGGACTCTCCAGGGGTGATATCCTTATGAAGTTTTTGGAGTGTCGTCTGAATTGCGCAGTCACGTAGTAGCCAAGGTGGTGCAGGAAGTTTATTGTTGATTGGCGGCAGGTTAATGTTTAACTGCTTCGCAAGTGAAATGCAACGCCGAAGGGTAGAGATGCATTTAAATTCTCTGCGTTGCTTACCAATTCTTCGAAGTTCGCTTTGCAGGAGTTTGTTTGGGGAGCAAACAAGTTTCGGGATCAGTTTTGCTGTAGATTCAGACACCAGGTTTTCGATGGACGGAAGCCCGGCTTCGGCTAAGATGCATTTTATGGGTGATGTTGGAAATGCATTGATGCTACGTCTAACAGCAGTGTGATAGCCAGGTCTAAGTAGCCTTATATGCTGGCTTGCACACCACCCAAATATAGGAAGGCCGTATTCAATTTTAGCGAGTATTAGGGCTCTTGTGACCTGAATTAAGGAGTTTATGTTAATAAGAGAGTGTTTGGATGTTACGTATTTAATGATATTCAGCCTTTTCTCAAGGCTGTCTCTTAAAACTGTAAGTTGCTTTTTATAAGTAAGTTTCTTATCGAAATATACACATGAGCCACACCACACTGTTCAGAAGTGCTACATTTTTGACAGCACCAGTGGGTGTGGGCTTATTTTTTGCCGGGGTGTGGTTGAATACGATCAGCTGATCGAACTGGCCAGAACCAGCAGGCAGACTCCCGCCGAAGACGGCCCATCCAGGCAGTGCCAATTGGAGAAAGTTAGAGTGATAGGTGTATTAGTTTAATTACAGTGCCATTAAACGTAAAAATCCACAAAAACAAAAACTAGTGCAGGGCCAGAGCATGTTGTTGTAATAGGGTTCAAACTCCTGTGTTCTATTAAATTTTGCACAATTATACTGAAACACAACAACAACAAAAAAGAAAAACCACAAAAAAACCAACAAAACCAACAAAACCAATCAAACATAATAAGTGATCAAACAAACAAAGTGAAACAAAACTAGTGTTTAACACAACACTCCACATACAGTAAAACACACACTTAATCCGTCGTTGGAAGGCCTTTCACCGAACTGTGGTAAGTTAACCTTTTTCTATATTTTTTCATATTTGTTTGTCTGCCGGCATATATTTATGTGCATTGGTTATTTCGCTGAATTTTATTAAACGTTCACATTAATGTACATATGTATGTACTCCACACAGGTTGCCTATATCAGTTTCCCTGCTGATTAGTCAACAGAGCAAGTGTGTGAACACCCTGTGGGGATTATCGGTTGCCATATTTGATATTTCTAATTATTTGATTTGGTCCCTTTTTTTGGTTTTATTTTCAATTTCCATTTTTACCCTTTTATATTTTTATTTTCTTATTTTTTTTGTTGTGATTTTTATAAAGTTTTTTTTTTCATTTTCAATTGTCCTTTTAATTTAACTGGTTTCTTATTTTAATCGTTTTTAAACATAATTACCATACAATTTAAAATACACACATTTCTATTGGCACTATTACAACAACAAGCGAACACATTTAGCAAATGTAAAACGAAAACGAAACAACACAAGCCCCACTAAAAAGAACACAACAACCGCCAACGTAATCAGCTGTAGCGCTGCCCTTTTTGTATAGTTGGTGTCTTAGCTAATCCCATATGTTGATGAGTTCTCTCTCTTATTAGTATTTTGTTTTTTAGACCCTGTACTTTAAAAAAGTACAAAGGGTCTATTAAGATTGTGCAAATGACATTTGTGTGTAACAGGCAGAAGGAGGCGTGGCAGACCCCATAAAGTATATATATTCTTGATCAGGACGACGAGCTGAGTCGATATAGCCCTGTCTGTCTGTCCGTCTGTGCTGTCCGTCTGTCTGTCCGTCTGTCTGTCCGTCCGTCTGTATGAACACCTAGATCTCGGAAACTATAAGAGCTAGAGACTTAATTTTTTTTTTGTTAGGTTTGTGTATTACATAGGCAGGTCAAGTTTATTTCAAATGTTTAAAAAGTCATCCCCCTCCCCCTCAAATTTGCAAAAATATTCCCAGCATGTACAGTTTTAGAGTCACTGTTTTCCTTTTTTGCACGAATAAAGCTTTAGGTGCTTTGAATGTTTGGTACGGTTTGCAGTCCAATCGGATAATAAACACCAGAGATATTTGACAAACAATTTTCTGTACTGAGCATTTGGGTGGAGGGAGGGGTAAGCCACAGTGAACGCGGCCACTAGGGCGTATGCGTGATTTTTGATTGTGAGTATGAATGTCTGTGTGAGTTTTGGATATTGTTTGTATTTTCGAGTATATTTGTATGTATAAGTGTATGTGTGTATGTATAAGTGCATGTGTATGTATATGTGAGTATGTTCATATATGCTGCTGCTGTTATCGACGCCCAGGGCAAATCAAAGTACAGGGTCTCCTACCGTCGGTTGCGTCCGACTGTAGCTTTGCGTCCGACTGTAGCTTTCCTTACTTTTTTAATCTGTATCTGAAAGTATAATTGTATGCAATACTGTAGATAACAATAATTATTGGCACTTTTTTTCGTTAGGTTTTATATATAAATTAAGTAATAATGTTAAATAAATGAACTATTGTTAATGTTTAAAATGATCTAATACTTTTGTAATTTCCTGAGGCAAGGTAACTGATGAGGTAATATATTGTTATGGGATCCTAGCAATAATATTTCCTTAGGATCATGGTTGGGAGGGTACAGAATTTGTGGGATCGATTATCACCTTTAGATTCCCCCGTGATTTAGCAATTTTTGTTTTTCTTTTCTTTTGTTGTCCTGTTAATGCTGCCCCCTGTTTTTATTTGAGTTTTGATTAATTAGCTATGTCTAATAAGTCTGAGGTCCTAATTAAAACGCTTGTGCGAAACGGTTTCTCAGCCGACAAGACCCACCCCATCTCTCCGAATGAGCACCGTACCAAAAGATCATCATCTCAGTAGAGAGCCTATAGCTGTGGGGTAGAAAATGTTACACCCCCCAGCTAAGCCAGCACAGTTCGTACACCGACAACAACACAAGCCTTGCTTAAGCAGCTCTCCGATCAGCTGTTGCGCGGATAGACAAAGCTAGCGAAACGAAACAGTGGTGGTTATTCGCATGATCCCACTGTCGTTCAAAATATACTAATTGCACAATTCTTGTACTGATATACTGATATCGGCCCCTTAAAGTAAAAATATATAAACCAAACACATACATAAATTGCACTAGCTCCTTAAAGTAACAATACATAAAACCAAACATATACATATATGTGGTAATTAACTTTTATTAACAAGACATTCAGTGTTTGTTTTTATGTTATACTATTTAAAATAAAATGTTTAAGTAAGAGAAAATGATATTAAGTGTACTCAAAGAAATTATTCAAACAAAATATAAATTCCGTCGTTGTATTCGTCAAAACGTCGTTTTAGTTCTTTTCGCCATCGTGTTGCGTTTCAAAACTGCCGCTTCTCTTTCTATACATTCTACGGTTGCCAGACTGTTGGCTTGGTGGCGTTGCCAGGCTGTCGACCTCGTGGCGTTGCTAGTCTCTTGCCCAATCCCACAACTCGGCCATCCTTCTATTCATTCGTCCCGAATGTGTCGTCGTCGTCGTCTTGAATTGAAATCCATGGTTTTATGTATTCAGCGCATGTGGTTGTATTCTTGGGACCCTCGCCAAATAACGCATCTTTGTTGACATCGTAGGTGTCGTTGGGCTTGACCTTAGTGATGCGATACGGGCCTAAGTATTTTGGCTTTAGTTTAAGTCCACCACCAAATTGTGTTCGTTTGATTGCCACCACATCACCAATCTTGTACTTTGGTGCAGGTTTACGTCGCAAATTATACCCTTTCTTGTTCTCGTCTTGCATGATAATTATTTGCTGTTTAGCGTGCTTACGTAGATCATCTCGAGTGTCGGTGAACTTCTCTACCATCTCATTGTGGATTATCCGGCTGACATCGACATCTGATTTCGTCCGCATTTTTACACCAACAAGTAACTCGAAAGGCGTTGTATTCGTGCTTCTGCAGTACGTTGCATTTATTGTTTGCTGAACTTTGTTAACGAACTGGTACCATTTTGAAGGATCTTCTATGAACAGCCTGGCCAATACAGGGATGATAACAGCGTTGAGTCTCTCTACCTGTCCATTCGCTCGTGGCAGACCAGTTGTTACGGCGTGATGTAGGATGTTTTCGTTTGTGCAGTAATCCTTAAACTCCTCTGATGTGAAAGCTGATCCTCTGTCGGATATGATTCTCATAGGATTGCCAAAAATGAAGCTTTGTGATTGCAACTTTTCTATAACATCTCTTGCAGCAGTCGTCTTCGTTGGATATAGCCAGCAGAACTTGGTGAACCCATCAATTATAACCAAGATGTGCTTATATTGCTTATGGGTAGATTGCAAAGGCCCAAGAAAATCGATGTGGAGCGTTTGCAATGGAACCTCTTCTTTCGACAGTGGGTGTAGTTCCCCTTCTTTTTTGCCAAGTTTTCGATTTGACACAACACATGGCAAGCAGCATCTTATTTGGCGTTGAATTTTCTCGTCGATTTTTGATATGTAGTAATCTTTCCGAATAAGTTCCTTTGTCTTCTTGACTGAGAAATGACCCCGTTCATGTGCTCTCTTGATTATCTCACGCTGGAAGGATAAAGGTACTACTATGAGCTCATTATCGCCTACTAGTTTATCAAGAAGGCCAGATTTCATAAAGTAAGCGTTGTGTGTAGTCTTCTCCGCCAGGACATCTATGATTGCCTTCAGCTCGTCGTCTTCTACTTGTAGGTTATTTAATTTGGCATGTAATCCATCGTCTCGGATTATCATGACAGGGTTTCTACGCATCAGCGTGTCGTAAACGTGTGCCAGCTCGATGCTCGATTTCATAGTCAAAATCTTGTAGTAGCATGATCCAGCGGGCTACTCTAGCACAGACATCCTTTTTGTCCATAGTTTTTGTAAACGCATTGTAGTCACTTATAATCTTAAAGTGTATGCCCAACAAGTACACACGAAACTTGCGAAGAGCCTCTACGACCGCCAATATTTCAAGTTCGTAACTCGTAAATTTTCGTTCTGCGTCTGTGGTCTTCTTACTCATATAATACACGGGGTGTACTAGACCGTCTTCGGGTGACTTTTGCAGCAAGATTGCTCCGAAACCATCGATAGAGGCGTCGGTGTGCAGTTCGGTCTCGTGCTGGGGGTTGTATATCTTTAATACAGGCTTTTCTGTAATACATTTTTTAAGAATATTAAAAGACGTGATTTGCTCTTCGTTGAAACAATACTTGACATCTTGTTTCATAAGATCCGTTAGCGGCTTGGAATTAATCGCAAAATTCTGTATATATTTTCGAAAATAGCCGGCTAAGCCTAGGAAACTTTGCAACTGTTTCTGACTCGTTGGTATCGGAAAGTGGGTAAAAGCCTTCGTCTTTGTTTCAGAAATGCTTATCGTTTGGTTTTCGATGACGTGGCCAAGAAACTCAATCTTTCTCATCAAGAAGCAGCATTTCTTGAGATTAATGACCAGTCCATACTCGGCACATTGCCTAAGAACTTCTTCAAGGTTTGATATCGCCTCGTCCTCGGATTTTGCTGGAATGATGATATCGTCAACATATCCCTCTAAGGCGCAAGCGTGTCTCAAGACACTTATTGCATTATTCTCAATATATCGGAATCGGATCAAAATAATTTAAATGTAAAATGCTTTTCGGTTGCCTAACATTACGCCAAACATATGTTAAAGAGCTTTTAAAGCTCATTTGAGGTTTAGTGGTTCTTTTGTTTTGGTATTCACACGGAATTGTTTTTTTCGCGCGTAAAATTTTCTTAAGGCGTTGTGTGATCTGCTGTGATTAATTAAAGTGAAAATTATCAAATGTACATAATTGTTAATTTTTTTCCTTAAAGGTAGGTTTATTTACTTACAAATTCTTGATTTAGTTTTTTGAATGTGTTAATATTGTGTGCTGCAGCAGTAAGAAACCTATACGTGTCTTGAGACACGCATGGGTCTTTTCGCGTATTTTTTTTGGTGCAGCTCATATACAACTGCATTCAATTGTCTGATACAAACATGTTGTTGTTAGAAATAAATTTGAATACATCATTCACATCAGAAAAGGAGTTATGTCTGAACTAATACGGAAACGCTACAAATTGTCGGATTTATCCGATGAGCAACTTTTACAAATGTTTGATTCAGTAAAGTCCGACGATGAATTGACCATTGAATCAAGTGAAGATAAAGACGATGATTTTGATGTGGAATGCAGCACTAAATGATGTCCACACCGTGGATTTGACCTTTGACTTACTAAATGCGGACCAAATTGTTTGCCAAGAACGTACGGTGGAGTCCAATTCTGGAACAAAAAAATTGAAAAGGCGACGATTATCGTTACCTTCAATTGAAAATGAAGGCCCGGCTGATAGTCCGTCTTCTGGTGGATTTAAAGGCTCGGGTAAGAAGTGCGGATTTGTATGTGATTGAATTAAAATAAGGTATTCATTTTTATAGATATTGACTCAATATTGAAGGATCCTGGCAAGGAAACATGGCGACATCAATCAATGGTGTTGCATGTTAATGAAGTTGCGTTGCGTGGAGACGCTTCCCTTACGGCTTATGGATCTTGAATCTCCACTACAACTCTTTTGCTATTTTTTTAGTGAAGACATCGTTAATTTGATAGTCCAGGAGACAATGAATGCAGCCCATACAGCAGACATCACAGGCAAATTCAAGACGACGGTTGATGAAATGTACAATTACATGGGTATATTAATTTTTATGTCACTTTACCGATACCAAAATTTAAAAAGTTACTGGGGAAGAAATGCTTTTGCGTCAGTACAAAATTGTATGGCACGCAACAAATTTGAATTAATTAAGCGCTTTTTCACTCTTCGTGATGAAAGTAAAAGAATTAAGAAAGGACAACCTGGATATGATCCTCTGTACCGCGTTCGCGTACTAGTGGTCAACCTTAACCAAAGATTTGATACTGTGCCAAAGCAAGCTCGCCTTTGTGTGGATGAGCAAATGTGTAGCACTAAAATGGCGCACCACTTACGGCAATATATGCCCAATAAGCCTCACAAGTGGGGTATAAAATTTTTTGTATTGTGCGACACGTTCGGCTATGCATATCGAATTGAAATTTACAGCGGAGCAGGAGACAATGTCATCTTGACGGGGGACCCAGATCTTGGTGCATCGGCTAATATTGTTATACGATTAACAAAAACCGTAGAAAGTTTTAAGCACCATATTATATATTTCGACAACTTTTACACATCGTTACCTTTGATGGTATATCTTCGTGTCAAAAGTATTTACAGTCTTGGTACAGTGCGTGTAAACCGTATCCCGAACTGCAAGCTACCAAATGATGACGCTATCAAAAAAATGCCAAGAGGTTTTATGGATGAGTACGTTGGCACATCCTATGGTGTCCAATTAAGCAACGTATTATGGAAAGACAACAAGGCCGTACGCTTGCTCTCCACTTATATTGGTGTCTCTCCTTTTGCCAGGACAAATCCGCATGATGAAATTTCAAAAATAGCTCGATATGAACGAAAAGCTAAAAAGTTCATTGATGTTGATTGCCCACAAATAATACGCGAATACAATGCACATATGGGCGGCGTAGATTTAATGGATGGACTGATGGGCCGTTACCACATAATAGCAAAAACTCGAGAGAGTGCGACTCGAATTATTTATCATTAGATAGACATGGCCACAACAAACGCGTACGTTTTATATAAACGTATACAGAAACAAAAAGAGAAAGAAAACAACATATCTGGCAAACCCCTTGAACTCCCAGATTTTCGTGAGGCAATTGCTACTGGCTTGGTATCATTTAAAAAAAAAGGAAATCCAGGTCGACCTCGCTCTATCCAAGGATCACCGCTATCTCAGCAACCTTCACCAGGAAGAGCAATGCAATCTCCAATCTCTCGACAACTTTCCCGGCAAGTATTTAAACTTGGTCAAAAAGCCATACATCCCATTTCGGACTTACGGTTTGACCAGTTAAACCATTTTCCACTTTGGCTAGAACGTAAAGATCGTAGATGCTGTAAATTTTGCAAAATATCTCAAACCCAATGTATATGTTCGAAATGTAAGCTACAATTATGTTGCACGTCTTTAAAGAATTGTTTTGCCGAATACCACAAAAAACAATAAAACAAAACCCATAATAAAAATTCTTTTTGTGAACAAACTTTTTACGCTCAAAGTCCCAAGCGTGTCTTGAGACACTTATCCATACATGGCTATCTTACAGGTAAACAAAAGCACCTACACATTTTTTGAGCTCATTTTTGAGCTCAGGAGCCGCTATATACCTAAGAAAAAATTGTTGTGTTCAATTTTTCCCTTTCTTTTAAAAAGTAGCCTTAGAGGGATATGGGATAGCAAGGCCTCTGCGTGTAAGATCCCGAAATATAGCGTTGATATGTCGTTGAAATACGCCTGGTGAGTTGGTTAACCCAAACGGCACCTTACGAAATTGATATTGCCCGTTATGCGTGATAAATGCTGTGTATTTGCGGCTATCGTTTTCCACTTCGACATGAAAGAAACCGTTTTTTAAATCGAGTGTGCTAAACACGGTGGCGTCCACAAGTCGGTCTAGCTGATCCTCAATCAATGGCAAAGGGAAATGGTCGCGTACTATAGCCTTGTCCATGCGCAGTGTTTGCAAAAACTACTCCGTAGCAGCAAGATTCATAAAAATATTGCTATGCTATTCATACCGCTCATAATTTCACCAGAGCGGTAGCAGAGCCATAGCAGAAAACGAAAAATGTTGAGCTCTGCTATGCTCCGTAGTTTCGTCTCGTAGTAAGCTATAGCAAGAGCGATAGCAAAATATGAAATTCGGTGCTATGCGTAGCCGTAGCAATAGTAAAAGAGAGAGAGCGAGATGAGAGCATAGCATATGACATTTTTCGTCTGCTACGGCTCTCGCTTGTGTTGTTGTTTTACCTTATCAGTTTTTGGTATTTTTTGCTTCCTATGTTTCTTATGCACCGCTGTTTTTAATTGTCGCTTTCAATTATGCACTTTATGAAATAAATTTTGGCACTTTTGAGTATTGATTCATTGCGTAAGCATGGCACCTAGTAAAGCTTTCAACATATTTAAATATTTTGAAGAGAATGGCAGCGAGAATGTCAAATGCAAAACTTGTTTTAAAAATTCAAAAAAGATCGTGTTTTTAATTTAAAAAACATTTAAAATTGCATGACATCCGAATTGATGAGGAGCGAAATGATTCTGGTTGCATACAACCCAAAAAAAACATTAAGCATCAAATTATTAAAGTTCCTATAAATAAAAAAGTTTTAATCCGGTCCTACATTGGTCTTGTCACTGAAGACAGCATTCCGTTTAATGTGCTTAATTCCAATAATATGCGCAACATAATTGACCCCATATGTGAGGGTCTTAAAGACAAAAGTGGAAAAAACTTTACATTAAATGGAAGGAAGTGCAAAGATGTTCTAAATCAAGTTGCAGCTAATATTAGATTTGAAATACAACAAGAATGTAAAAATCGACTACTATCTATAAAAATGGATAGTGCAACGCGGCTTGGTCGAAATATATTCGGTATCAGTGCTCAATTCGTCAGCTCAAATGAAATAAAATCGCGAATTCTTGGAATGGTGGAACTCAAAGAAGCTGGGTCAAGTACAGCCAAAAATCTCGCAAAAGAAATTATTTCCGTTTTAGACAAATACGAAATAGCTCTAAGCAAAATTGTATCAATCACATCGGACAACGGAGCCAATATGATAAAAACTTCAAAAATTTATTTATTTGAATTAAGGAATTATAAATTACCTCAATTGGATTGTCCAACTAGATGTGGATCAACTTATAACATGGTTGACCAACTCTATAAAGCGAAAAGTTTATTAAGCCTTATTGAAAATGTTGAAAGTAAAGCAAAAGAGGACCATTTTATAGTGAATGAACTGTTATGGGACTTCATGGACTCCTACGTTACTATTATGGCTCCGCTACAAAAAACTATAGTGCAGTTTCAACAAGAAAAACTCGGAAAGCTACAGTCGGACGCAACCGACAGTAGGTGACCCTGTACTTTGATTTGCCCTGGGAGTCGATAATAGCAGCAGCATATATGTATGTACATACTCACATACACATACACATACACATGCATATATACATATGTGTGTATACACACACACATACACTTATTCATACAAATATATACTATAATACAAACAATAAACAATACTCATACAGAAATACAAACTCACAATCAAAAATCACGCATACGCCCTAGTGGCCGCGTACGCTGTGGCTTCCCCCCTCCCATAACCAAATGCCTAGTACTGAAAATTGTTTGTTAAATATCTCCGGTGTTTATTATCCGATTTTGCTGCAACTCGCACCAAACATGCAAAGCATCTAAAACTTTAATCCTGCGTAAAATATATCCAGTGACTCCAAAACTGTATATACTAAGAACATTTTTATAAATTTGAGGGGGAGGGGGATGAGATATCAAATTAAAAACATAAACTTGGCCTGCCTATGTAATACACAAACGAAACTAAAAAAAAATTACGTCTCTAGCTCTTATAGTTGCCGAGATCTCGGTGTTCATACAGACAGACGGACAGACGGACAGACAGACAGACAGACGGACAGACAGACAGACGGACAGACAGACAGACGGACATGGCTAGATCGACTCAGCTCGTCGTCCTGATCAAGAATATATATACTTTATGGGGTCTGCCACGCCTCCTTCTGCCTGTTACACACAAATGTCATTTGCACAAACTTAATAGACCCTTTTGTACTTTTTTAAAGTACAGGGTCTAAAAATTGCACTACGGAAATTTTTATGCTTTGTGGCTGGTTTGCAAACTGTCTACTAGCCAGATCTTAGCAACAATCGTTTCAAGTAAAGATTCAGCCATTTATAGAATTGGAGAGGCACTTCTTAAAAGTATGGAAGCACGATCTAAAAAATTAGTATCTAATGTTGGCTTCGACGCTTGCCTTTATTTAGACCCAAGATTTCACCATATTCTTGACGGCTCGCAAAAAGAAAGGGCAATCAACTTTTTAAAGACATTGTGGGCACAAATAAAAATCCACACTCCTATTGCAAATTTCACAGAATCAAGCAATTCAATGGATTCGCACACAAGACGTAATGAGAGTAATTTCGATCTTTTGGACGACTTTTTAAGTGCCAGCGTTGTTCCAAATGAGTCAACAGATGTCCATGAAAAGATTGAAACGTTGAAATTGCCGTATATGAAATCTAGTATAAATGTTTTACATTTCCGGAAGGAGAGGAAGTCAAGCGACCCAGAGCTTTATGCCCTGAGCAAAATATGTTTTGCTATACCGCCAACTCAGGTAAGGCTTATTACTTAATCTAAAACAAAATATAAATAAATACATTTGTGCTAAAATTTTCTAATATTTGTAGGTAACAATAGAGCGGGTGTTTTCGTCTTTAAAACTGGTGTTGGCGGATAACCGAAATCGCTTAAATCACGAGACATTGGAAAATATTCTTCTTGTCCGGCTTAATTCTACCCACTTAGATAATGCGATAGACAGTTTAAGTTTATTTGAAGACGAGGATTAAGTCATTATTTATAAGCATAAATTCATGTTCCTTTCTATTTACTTACAGTGGTTCACAGCTAGTTGAAATAAGCTGTGAACCACTACATATATTTCTTGTTAATTACTATTTAAGTACCTAAAACTGCGACTAAAAAAAAAAAGAAGATTTAATTTTGATTTAATTTGAATTTGAGTAAATAAAATACGTTTTTCATTTTTATTCTTTGTTTCTGAATCAACAATTTTTATTTATTTTAATTCACAGAAAAACAACAACACAAGCGAGAGCCGTAGCAGACAAAAAATATCATATGCTATGCTCTCATCTCGCTCTCTCTCTTTTACTATTGCTACGGCTACGCATAGCACAGAATTTCATATTTTGCTATCGCTCTTGCTATAGCTTACTAAGAGACGAAACTACGGAGCATAGCAGAGCTCAACATTTTTCGTTTTCTGCTATGACTCTGCTACCGCTCTGGTGAAATTGAGAGCGGTATGAATAGCAAATCGAAATACTACGGGAGTAGCGTAGCTTTTCAAACGCTGTTCATGCGCCTGTAGTCGATACACAGTCTTGGCGTGCCATCGCGTTTCTTTACTAGTACGACCAGGCTAGTGTATTCAGATTCTGATTGTTCGATTATACCGTCACTTAGCCATTGTTCCACTTGTTCGTCAATAATGCATCGCTCCGAAAAAGCAAATCTACGCGGTCGTGAATATATTGGGGTCTCGTTTTTCATAATAATTTGCATTTTCACGTTTGTCGACTTCGAATCTTTCGGTTTGTAATTATTTATTAACTCGTACACTTTGTCTTTTGTATTACGGGTTGCCGTTGGATTAATGTTAATGTTAAAGTCTTCGATATTTTCTGTATCTATTTTCATTATTGAGCTTATTATTGTTGTTGGTTCATCGGTATCAGGTTTACCAATTTGTATGCCGTTGCAGTTAATCTTAATCTCAGTTGTCTTGCAAAATTCTTCACCTAAAACAATTTCAAAATCTAGAAATTGATCAAGCACTACAAGGAAATTTACTTGAAACTCTTGATTGTCTACTTTAACAATTTCTTTAAAAGTTCCGAGCGGCTTAACTTTATTGTGACTACCGAAACCGACAAGAAAAACATTAATTGGATTTAATAGTGGCTTATTCATTTTTGTATACGATTTGCTGCTCACAAGATTATATTTACTTCCGGTGTCAATCAAGGCTACGTAATTATTATTTTTGATTGTTATATCTTTGCACATTACTGTATGTTCTTCTTTAATGTTGTGCGTATTGGCTTTTGGTGCACTTGTAAGTTTCTTTGCTGGACACTCGTTCGAAATGTGCCCAAACTCGTTGCAATGAAAACATTTTCTGCCCTTGTTCTTATGTTCACACTGATCAGACATATGTCCCTTTGAACCGCAATTTAAACATTTCAGCACTTTATTTTCTTTTTTAGCACTGTATTCTTTACTAAATTAGACTTTGGCTTCTCGTTATTGTTTTTCAAATTTTCATTCTTACCACGTATTGTTTCATAACATTTTAATTTCTGTTTAAATTCTTGTAAGTTCTTTGCGTTATAGAGAATTGATTTGTTGATACTCAAGTCGTTTATGCCAATGCCAATGACGTGTTGCATTAAAGCATTGCTTTCGATATTTCCGCGTGAAGCAATTTCTTTCATTGTTAAAAAATATTCATTTACGTTTTCATTCTTTTAATTTTCCTGTCCATTAACATTTTATGCAAATCTGCACTGTTAACTTGCGTTTGAAATTCACTTATAAGCGAGTCTTTTAGCATATTCCAATTTCGAATTCCGCGTTCACTTATTACGAACATTTTAGCTAGCCCTTTTAATGCTTTCTTGGCAAAAATAAACTTTTGCAAATCGTCCCAACACATAATAATAGCCATTTCTTCAAAGTCATTTACCCAAACTTCAACTGGCAAGGTATCATCCCCACTGAAGCATCGTAATGAATCTTCTATATCACGAAAATTCAAAACAAATTTTGGTGCACAGATAACGTTCGGCATTTTTTGCGATATCACTGTAGACTCTGCTCGTGCTGTGTTATTACGCCGTTCGTTTATAACAGCTGTTGTAAAAGCGTTGCTGTTAACCGATCCTTCGTTCTCGTTGTTTTCGCTTATTTCTCTGATCTGGTTATTCCCGCTTGTTCCGTCGTCGTTTTCGTCATCATCTTCATCGTCGTCATCATCGTCTTCGTTGATTTCATCAGATTGCGAAATATATGTAAAGCTAAATCGTCACAATCGTGGTGTAGGCCTAATATATTGCAAATGATGGCAAGATCGTTGTTTGATAAATGATCTGCAATAAACGCGATTTTTTGTTCGTATGCCTTTTCCTTTTCATCAAATTCGAACCCCTCAAACATGCGCAGTCTTTTGCGGTTTTGCCTGTCGCCTTTTGATTCGAACACAAATGCGTGTAGCAAATCAATGTTTTGTTTCTTTTTTTTTTCAGCGCTTCGCGAACATTCTCGAAATCTGCGAGACGAGACATTGTTGTGGCGCCTCGTTGCAACTGCGTAATTTTTTAAAAAGTACCGTTTGCCGTCGTTATATTGTTGTACGTTTTTGCGGCGTTGTTGCAAAAAGTATTAAACAATTTATTTTTTTATCGTCGCTTACACTTTACATTTCTCTATAGGTTGAGCCCCCATATTTGTGGTAATTAACTTTTATTAACAAGACATTCAGTGTTTGTTTTTTGTGTTATACTATTTAAAATAAAATGTTTAATAATGAGAAAATGATATTAAGTCTACTCAAAGAAATTATTCAAACAAAATATAAATTCCGTCGTTGTATTCGTCAAAACGTCGTTTTAGTTCTTTTCGCCGTCGTGTTGCGTTTCAAAACTGCCGCTTCTCATTCTATACATTCTACGGTTGCCAGACTGTTGGCTTGGTGGCGTTGCCAGGCTGTCGACCTCGTGGCGTTGCCAGTCTCTTGCCCAATCCCACATATATTGCACTGCCCCCTGTCTGTTATTTGAAATAATTTTTTTTGTTAAATACAAATGTAAACTTGCCCAAAATAGGTAAATATTGAATGAATGAACCCAGTATTCTGATATAATGGATTGTTAGAGCAATCTGTTTCCTGGAGAGCATGACATGGTAATGTGGTAGAGTAGGGGATCTTGCAGATTCTTCGAGATCCAGGTTGGGAGGGTACAGAAAACGAGTGTCAACTGACACCTATCGACCTCGTTCATCGGGCAACAATAAGAATGATGAAGAGTGAGATTATCTAATTTTTGTTAGTTGTTAGTTCAAATTTTCTTTGTATTTTTTTTTGCTGTATAAAAGGATCCGAAACTTAATATGTATGTAGGATGGTCGATCGTGGCAACGAACCCCCCCATCCGGAAGAGTTACGGAACCAGCGGATCCTGCCCGCCACATCCGTCCACCAGAGATCAGAGATCGAGTTAGAGACGCGGCTCCTAACTCGGCAGTGTTGAGCCCACTGATGCCTATTCGGTATTTAGGTGTTGAGGTAGGAATAGCACAGTGGGGAAGGCCTCAGTCTATACGCACTACATAACAAATTTGGCGCCCAACGTGGGGTATGTTCTGACTAGTCATAAGGAATGCCACAAAAGCACAATTAGTATATATGCACGAGGCAAATGTGACTTAAGCTAACGACAAAACTAGAGCTTTTAGCCAGAATAGTGCCACCACAGATTGATTTGAGTGTTTGAGTTTATTTTATGTTCAACTGACATTGCTGATTACATATATGCAGCTAAGCATTGTGTACACTTTGAAAAGTATAAGAGTAGCTGTAAGGTTTTTTTTTTCTTCACATCATCTGCTTGGGTCTCATCGCAGTATAAGAGCCACCTTGAGCCGCTAATGGATGAGGGATTTAATTCTCAAAGTATAAGATAAATTGTTATTTTTTTCAATCTTACCTCATTTGCCTTCGAGCAATGATCTGAATTCGTTGAGATAAAGTTTAAAATGAGTTGTTGAAATTCTGTTATATGTAATCGTTGAATCTTGTGTATTTGGCTCAGTGTAGATACTTTGCCGATTACCTCTATAATAGTGTTTTCTTTAGTCTGTCAAGTTAAACATAGTCAAGTTCAAATTATTGTCATTAAATTAGTGCAGATACGTTGACTGGTGATATTGTTTGACAAAGTATCTGGAATAGTGGATCAAGCTGCCTTTGCATATCGCAACCGAGATTTGCCAGGCAGTTGAAAGGTTAATTTCTCTGTTATCTAGAATCTGTTTTAGTTGAAATAACCCAAGTGTCTCATTCTTTACTATATTTATGTTG
>JAWNNL010001285.1:0-69478 GCA_035045005.1 Liodrosophila aerea
TTGTAAGTCTACGGAGGAGTAGAAGAGTGAGTATTTCTTTTTCAAAGCAGTCAAATGATGCACTATAAAATAATCATATCGGGATTGGAAGGACTGAAAGCAATCGATAAAAAACACTCTGCCACAATAAGCGGTCCATTGGCGGGGGTCCTTACAAACAGGAGTTGTTGGTTCATCAGAATATGTTGCTTGCTGCAATCTTCCATCTGCAACAGGCTGTGGAAGGAGTGCGAGGAGCAACGGCATTTGGTCTTTTGTCAAGGAGCTCAAGTGAAGACGTGAAAGGTCTAAGATGGAACCCCTAGTTGTTGTTGGAAAAGCTAAAAGAGACGCCGTCGCATGCGGAGCGAAAGGTGTACCAAGTGGCTGCAGGAAAGCACTCTGGTGATCTGACGTCTCGGATAGAACCTATCAACGGATTTACAATGAAACGGCAAATACAGAGGTAGAAACGCATGTACGAATTAATGAAAATATTATTAGAAAACAACAAATAAAATTTCAATATATTAAAAAAATGTTAATTCACAAAATAAATACATATATATGTATATTTGCAAGTTTATGCAGAACTCTCGACATGCTGTCAACTTGTTCTGGAATATCACTATATTCTTCTAACAATTCCAGGATTTAGTTTCATCGCCAGTTAAAACACATTCGAAATCAATTGCGTTTCGATCGCGACACATGTTGTGCACATTGGTGACTTTCGCTGTTTGCTATAAAAGAGTATCTTGAAGTGATCTAAATCTACTCTTAACACTCCAGTTGTGCGCTCTACAACAATCCGAACTGAAGCATGACGAATATTGAACCAATGTTGCCTGTTTCCGCTATCGGATTCCTGTAAGGAGTTAGCATGAATGGCTCAAGGAATATCTTTAAACAGGTAGTAGCCAGGTGTTACAACAGCTGTTCGTATATTGTTGTTGCAAAAAATCGCTGTTGGGCTGTAAATCGCGGCAAGCATTCTATGCACTTTAAGCTTTATTCTTGAAAAGAAGGAAGACGCACAAATCTACGGGTCATAATGTTTTTTCGAATTTAAGGGGAAGGAGAGATATCGAGAATAGGACGTAAACTTGACCTGCCTATGCAAAACAAAAAAGTAACTAGGTGTTCTCTCATACAGACGGACGGACAGACGGACAGGCAGACAGACGGACAGACAGACAGGGCTATATCGACTCAGCTCGTCGTCCTGATCAAGAATATAAATACTTTTTGGGGTCTGCCACGCCTCCTTCTGCCTGTGTTGCATCCATTTCTGACTTGCACAATCTTAATGACCCTTTTGTACTTTTTTAAAGTACAAGAGTCTAAAAAAAATAATTAAGTCTCTAGCTTATAGTTTCAGGGATCTCGGTGTTTATGTTGAGCACGAGTGGTGCCCAAACTCACAATATCAAACAGAGTGCTTGTATGCGTAGCAGCACAGCATGCGCTGTGAAAAAAAATCCGAACGCCACGCTGCGTGAAAATAAGTTACAATCAACGAAGCGTGACGTCTATACATGTGAAAAAATATACTGTGTGTGTCAAAGCAGCGCTACTCTGCAAAGCGCACAATGTGATAGGAATTATGCGTTTTCGGGCACCATTGATGTGGACAGACGGGCAGTACAGACAGATACATAGCTATATTGGCTCAACTAGTCATCCTGATCACAAATAAATATACTTTATGTGCGTGTTACAAAATTCATTTCCACAATTAGTTTATAAGCCTTACTACACATTTCAAGTACAGGAAAAAAACAACCATTGCTGACTGAAAGGACGTGAGCTGGGAATGTGGTGACAATTTCTAGAGCAGGCTTTCATTAAATACGCAGTTGGTTTAATAATATAGGTTTATTGATGAAATATAAACGTAGCCAAGCGCGAGCGTGCAGAGCGCTTAAAAAATAAATTCGTGCGGTTTCCAACTCTTTGTAACGCCAAGTGCCATAACACGTACGCGAGCGATCGGTGGCTTATTTTTGCCTTGCAATGACGTACGTTAAATACAAAATATTAGTGTTGGCGAACATTCAATTATGAACAGATGTTTCGATAACAATATAAGCGTTAACTTAAAGGACGGCTTAAAATTTAAATGAATGAATTAAATACATATTTTTTGGCGGCAATAATGTTTGTGTAATTACTACATATATGTTAATATTGCTGAGAGTGTTGCTAATATAATCCACAATCTGACCAACTTCGTGCCAGTACATGAAACAAGTACAACAACTAGCCATAATTAATAATATCGTTATTTTTTTTTCCTGTTATCCTTTACTTCAGCTGTACCAACACCATAAAATATGTGACAACGGCTCCGAGCACCTGGAAATGTAGTTTTTTAAGTGGTTTTTAAAAAATAAAAATTTGGAAGACACTACAGCGGCACAGGCACGAGGGCAAATAAAACCCGGAGAACAGTAAAGAGCTTCTGCACCCGATATGCTCATGGCTTTCTGGCACTGCTGACAAACGATTCTGACACAGAATGTTCTGGCCTCTTCAGAGATCCATCGTAAAACCAATGACAAGGACATAGCGCAAGCCTCCCATGACGGATGAGACTACATGTGTTATGAGATGTGATATGTGAGTTGTTTTTTTTTTATATTTATTTTAACTTACCTCTTCAATTAGACGATTTTCCAAAAATGCAGAAGTGGAAGAAGCCTGCTCCGCCAGAGCGTAGCCTAGTAAAGATCGAATCACTGTAAAGGCATAGCACATTCACCCCATTAATTTTCGTTGCCTGATATGCCAGCAGGGTCAACATAATAGTCGAAATAAGCATATGCAGGAGCAAAGCAGCACCATAAGTATCTCCAATTGCAGCCACCAAGCTAAAAACAGTAAAAGACACCTCAAGTGGTTAGTAAATATGTTAAGACCAGGGAATTAAACCGGAACGGAATTTTTTAGCAACACGATAACATTTTGATGTAAAAATTATTAAAATAATTATGTACATACAATAAATGTATGCTCGTGGTCTCCCCTTGCCAAGCACAGAAAATTATATCTCCAATATCTCCGGTGTTTAATATCCGATTCGGCCACAATTCACAGCACTGATACAGGTTACCATAAGATTTATACTGGAGCTGAGAAGTTTGTATCTTTAAACTTTTGCCTGTGGTGCTTTTTCGCGTTTTGTGGGGGAGGAGTGGGGGGAATGTATTGAAAATCTAACACAAACTTGATCCGCTTGCACTATAGGAGCATCTAACTGCCAAATATGATGCCAGGACGACGAACTGAGTCGATCTATCCATGTCCGTCTGTCCGCGGTATGAACACCTAGATCTCGGAAACTGTAAGAACTAGAGACATCATATTTGGCAGTTAGATGCCCCTATAGTGTAGGCAGATCAAGTTTGTGTTCGATTTTTGATACCTCCCCCCACTCCCGCAAAAACCGTGAAAAACCATCACACCATTTTAAAGATACAAACTTGAGATTTGGCATACGATAATCTTTATCTGTTCTGTGAATTGTGGCTCAATCAGATAATAAACACCGGAGATATTCAAGATTAAATTCCCTGTACTAGGTAAGGGGCGAGCAGCGCGAGCGTATGTGTGGTTGCGTGTGACTTTGCGCTATGTGTGCATGTGTGAGTGTTTGTTACCATGTGTGTGTGCGAAGGAAAGTACAGGGTCTCCTACTGTCGGTTGAATCCGACTGTAGCTTTCCGATTTTTTTTTTAATTTATATGTATTTTTTTTTAATTTATGTTATCGTTTTTATGTTATTTTAATTTTTATCTTGTTTAAATTAAATTATATTGAGATGCGAAAGTCAGGGTCTCCTACTGTCGGTTGCATCCGACTGTAGCTTCCGAGTTTTTTTTTTTTTTTTTTAATTATTTTGTTCTTTGCTCACTTGCTGATCTACTTTTTAGTAAGCGGGATTGTTTTAGTAAAGCGGAAAAATGAATTCGCAGGCAATTAAAGGAAACTATAGTATTGTAAAAAGTGGCACAGCAAAATGTAATTTGTGTACAAATATAAAAAAAAAATAGTGGAAATACTACTAATTTGGCGTCCCACCAAAAAAAAAAAACATTATGATTATTCAAAAATTAGGTTAAGGTTATTCAAAAATAACCTGAAAATCTGGAAATACTACAAAATATATTTACTATAGCGCGAGTATATATTTTCCGCGTTCTTAAGGAACGCTGATGGACGCCAGAATTTCCCTTACCTCCTATATATCAACATAAGCCAACAGTATCACATAATTAATCGTGACATCACTATACTCACCGCACAACGTGCTTATGCCGCTCTACCCAATATTTGATGGCACTGCGAACCATCATCTCTTGTTTTTTTGTGAGACCATTGGGATTGGCAGCGGAAATGCCATTCGTACCTCCATTGAATGATTGCAATGTAGATGGCGCTCGAAATTGGGCACCCCAATCTGCTTTGGTGCTGTACACGCTTGAAATGTCCATATTATTGCCTGGATCCGACTCTGAAGTTATATTGAATATTTTTAAATAATGAAATTAGTCAACTAATGGGTCTGTTTATATTAAAAGAATTATTATACTCGCATACTCAAGTGATGGATTTAAAATTGATACGTGATCGCGTTGAGGAATGCTACAAAAATAATAATCAGACGAGTCGTTTTGAAAGGGGAAAATAATTTGATTTCGACCGTACCTGTTCTAGTTTTCGATCGACCTATACTCGTCTTATACTCGTTTTCATAACGATTCGATAACAAATATATATATCGTAGAAAACAGCTATTTAACATTTGTGCTTGCAATAACGAAAACTAAGTTGTTACAAAAATATAAAATGCCTGCACCAACGTTGATTGCAGCTTTGGAAGAATATACATAGATGTGTACTTGCATTTAACGCTAGACGAACTAGCCGTGGTTTACGTGCTCAAGGTAATACTAGGATTATGGAAATGTTGGACACAAAGTAAGTACTCACTATGTGCCCATAAAATTTTCTGATTATATGCTTTAATTTACGCACATTTTTCATATTTATAGAATCATATCGCGTAGACAAGAATACGTTTAAAATGCTGCTGGAAAGGATTAATGAAAATATATCTAGAAAACATCGCACCATATGTGCAACATTGAAACTAGCTGCAACACTCCGGTTTTTAGCTACTGGCTAAATTAGAAACTAAACATAAATAAAGAATAAATTTGAAAAAATTCATAAAACTAAAATTAAGACTATTTAATTTTTCTATTTTTTTTTATTGCATAAATTGCTTCAATATGCTAAGTTGCTCCTCCGCGATTCTTTCCATTTTCTCGTAATGGGTTTTAATAGCTTGATTCATTTCAGCTCGCTGGTAGTTCATCTCCTCCATATTGTCGGCAATGCGTGTTAGAACTTCATTTTAATCTTTGCAAATATCCACCATTTTTGGATTTTCGGAATTTTTTTCTTGGGGGTGAATTTTCAATGTCCTCCTGTACGTAATCTTTTCGGTCGTCTTTGTTGTCGTCGTCGGTCTCTATGTTTTCGTTTAAGTTTGGAGATGATGTTTTGCCAAAGGTTTTCACGCCTTTAATGCCATCGACAGCCTTAAAAATGCCACAGAGGACAGCCACCTCCTCTTCTACGGGCAATAATGAAACAGAATTGTACGGATCACCGCCTGTTGCCTGTGTCTCACGTCGATTTTCTGACAACTTCTTCTTGATCGACGCCTTCCAATCAATCCAGCTCTGCAATAATTTCCTATTAATAAAAGTTCAACCTATAAAAAACATATATAATTCACTATTTTCCACTCATTGGATTCCTTACATGGTGGACCAATGGAGTTAAAACTTTTCGCTAGCGTTTCCCATTTTTGTTGAATTTTTATTTTATCTGACTTAGTGAAGCCTTGTGCTATGTCCGGGTTACTTTTCATTAATGTTAGGATGAGTTGCTCCTGTTCCTGGGTCCTTTTTTTCCCCCTGAAAACTTATCAAACATTACCAAAAAGAAAATAGAGGAACCAATTAATTTACTTACATATTGCAGTAGCTGTCAGCTGTTTGTAAGCTTCGTTGTCGATATAATTTTTATTATCGAAAAGATGTCAATTATCGAATGAAACGATTACTTACACTCGCAAATTAATTTTTTAATTACTGTTTTAATCCATATATATTTTTAACAAAAACTATTTATTTATAAACTACACTTACTTGTATATATATTTTAAGCAACATTTGTGTATAAAACCAAAACTAAAAACTCATACATATTTTACTCAAGGTGGCAACTCTGCCTAGCGACCCCTCACAAAACGAGTCGAAATGCCAGACGTTGTCGTTTTGGTTGTACTGGGCAAAATTAGAAGCATATTTTGTAAATTAAAGTTTACATGAAAATTGTATGAAAACCATTCAAACAAAACAATTTTATAAACCCCAAAATTCTGAAATTTCATAGAAAAATTAGTACAGGGCGGAAAAACACACATATACTCGTACATGTTAAATTTGCCAAATCGTTTTCATTCCGACTGCTCAAAGGCACTCGTTTTGAAAACGAGCATTTTTGCTCGGAATCGAAATTCAGAACAGGTCTGAATAATAAAAAATAATAATCGACGCCGCTTATTTATCCATATATTTTGAAAACAAATGGGTTTCGCACCTTACCCCAACCACCAGAGTGGCGGCCCATCACGGAGCCATTAAATGGAGAGCGGAATTCCCTATTTAGACCCTGTACTTTAAAAAAGTACAAAAGGGTCTATTAAGATTGTGCAAATGATATTTGTGTGTAACAGGCAGAAGGAGGAGTGGCAGACCCCAAAAAGTATATATATTCTTGATCAGGACGACGAGCTGAGTCGATATAGCCCTGTCTGTCTGTCCGTCTGTCCGTCGTCTGTCTGTATGAACACCTAGATCTCGGAAACTATAAGAGCTAGAGACTTAATTTTTTTTTGTTAGGTTTGTGTATTACATAGGCAGGTCAAGTTTGTTTCAAATGTTTGAAAAGTCATCCCCCTCCCCCTCAATTTCGCAAAAATATTCCCAGCATGTACAGTTTTAGAGACACTGTTTTCCTTTTTTGCATGAATAAAGCTTTAGGTGCTTTGAATGTTTTTGTTGTAAGGAGGTCGCTTGGCCGGAAAACAAAACTTTGTATCGCCAGGGCAACAATATATATAAAACGCCCGAAAAGCTTGTAAGAGTACATACATTAAGTGCATGCTCGCGTTTTAATCTCGAATATCTCCGGTGTTATCCGATGTTCCGTCCTGATCAAGAATATAAATACTTAGTGGGGTCTGCCACACCTCCTTCTGCCTGTTACAAACATTTCTGGCTTGCACAAACTTAATAGAACCTTTTGTACTTTTTTAAAGTACAGGTTCTAAAAAGATATTGAATATACAAAAAATTTAGCACAAACTTGGTCTGCTTGCACTATAGGGGCGTCTAACTGATGTCTCTAACTCTTACAGTTTACAGGATCTTGGTGTTCGTAGAGACAGACGGACTTTGCAAAAGTACAAATAGGTCTATTAAGTTTGTGCCACTGAGAAATGTATGTAAGAGGCAGAAAGAGGCGTTGCAGATCCCACAATTTATATATATTCTTGATCAGGACGACGAACTGAGCCGATATAGCCATGTCCATCTGACTATCGGTCCGAATGAACACCGAGATCTCGTAATCTGTAAGAGCATGACATCATATTTGGCAGTTAGATGCCCCTATAGTGCAAGCAGACTAAGTTTGTGCTACATTTTTTATACCTACCCCCTCCTTAAGTCCTAAGGCCCTAAGCCTGACTTAGCTGGAAGCGTAAGTCACGAAATTGGTAAACAAAATTTTAAATGTGATCAGATCACCACAAAACTTAAAAAAGCAATTACATACCTTCATTATGTATCAATTCCGACTTAGAGTTTGCCGAGAGGGACCTGAACAAGGCTGCCGAGTTGGGTCTGTAGGTGTCGAGAGACGCAGAAAGTTCCATTAGTGGCTTCATGATACCCTTCAGATGCTGCAGCTGTTCACAAGCAAAGATTAACCAGGAGCAAAACATAACATCGCACAAATTTGAATGAATCATTGAGAAGAGGACATAATAGACCTGAAGTGCAAAGCTGATCATATAGAATAAGCCACGACCTGCGTCCCATGGATAGAATGCTTTAATTGGCAACCGTGGTATCCCAACTGTAATGGTCGCATTAGTTTCTTTATCCATAGCAAATTTCACGCTATCTCCGAAGAAAGTAATTGTAGTCCAGGCAGTCGCAGAAGCAAAAGTCGTCAACATGACCAAAAAGAAGAGCTTGCGCATTTTGGATAAGGCTATTGAGTGATAACGAGCATCCGATTCGGCAAACAATGAATGTGAATTGGCCTGATTCCAGATATTTAATGTTCTGCATTACAATAATATAATTGGCATGTGACTTTGGGACAATTCTATTGTTGCTCACCTGTAGAAATGTTTCTGATTAATAGCCAGGTACACGAATTTCACAATGCAATGGGTGAAGAACAAAGTTGTTATCGTATTTCCAGACAACTCATTAACCTCATCAGCATTCAATGCTAGATTAACCAGTATAAAGGCCATGTGCATTATAATTACCACCATGTGCACCGATGAGTAAACTCTCTTCGCAAAGATGCTACCACCAGTAAAGTTATGCATAAACAGTCCGGAATATCTCATCGCTCGTATATTTGGCATCAGATCGGCCACTAGGCCTGTATACTTGCTGGGCTGCATTGATGTTGTCATCTGTCATTAAAAAAAAAGTAATTATTTTTTTAGCATATTTATATTTTTTGTTTTGTTGCATTTTTATGTGCACACTCTTGATGCTGCTTTGTAAGCTTAGATAAGTAAGATTAAAACTCAGGTTGTTTAAATATTCCACCAAGATACTTGCAATACAGTCCTTCCTAGATGATGGGCAGATAAGCATGCTAAAAACTATAAAAAAGAAGCAGAAAGGCTAAAGTCGGGGCAGCCAATAGTAGGAGATCCTGTACTATCCTGTAGTTACAGCTGGACCCTCTACTTGTGCGGTTTTCTTGACTTCGTATCGCCCATTACGTTTGACTTTTGTAATCTCGTATAGACCAAGAAACGTACTGGCCACAAACTGGGTGCGTCTTATGGCTACTAAGTCGCCTTCCTTATAGCCATATTCGCTCTTTCGGTTTCACAATTCGTTGGTTTAATTCACAACACTCGGCGAATAAGCCTCAATTCTCTGCTTACAAGGCTTTGGCATCTCCTCCGCACTCTGCTCGACAACTGGGGACGAGGGAGTCTTCTCCTTCTTAGCAGCTTCAACGATGTTGAGAATCTTAGCTGGTTCAACGATATTAGCCTTCCTTGAAGGTTTAACGAACTTCGCCTTTTCAACTGGTTCAACCAACTTCAGCTTCTTATCAGGTTTAAGGTTCTTTTGCTTCTTAGCTGGTACAAGGTTCTTTTGCTTCTTAGCTGGTAGAAGATTCTTCTGCTTCTTAGCTGGTTTAAGATTCTTCTGCTTCTTAGCTGGTTCAAGATTCTGTTTTTTTTTTTTTGAGCGTGTCGATCTTGGCATTTTTCTCTCGCATATGTACACCGTATTTTCTCTCGTATACTATACACCGCTATTGTGTCATCATTTGTATTTCACAACGTGAGCCAATTCGCTGCACGATTTCATAATTCGTTGGTTTATTTCACAACTCTCGGCAAATAAGCGTCAATTCTCGGCGATTGAGCCCCCAAATGTAGAATGTGTGTAGAATAGGTTCTTTAATATAATATGAATGAATAGAACCTTAATGAAATATTGTAAAATGCCTGTGACGTAAGTAGACAGCCACTCTTGATCTTGGGCGACGCTCAGCTACAGCAACTCCCTCGACGTATATCTCTGCTCTTGTCCACAGCACCGACTTCTGCCTGGACACAACGAAACAGGATCAACTTAAACGTACTTATACAACTTTAATTACGACACAACGACTTTCCTTCCACGACGCTACTTAATACTCTCGCACCTTGTCTGCTACTACTCGTTCATTCGTTGCTAATAATCGCTGCTGCTTATCGATAGCTATCAGCTGTTGCGTTGCCACGTAGCTGAAGCCAATTCGCAACAAGGGTATTCCTCGTTACATATATTTATAATTTGCATATATCAAAAATCTAAAAATAAAGCCCGGCAAGCTACAGTTAATTGCATTTTGAAATAGAATGGTGTGTAGCACAATTTTGAAAAAACTGTACGAAATGTAATAGCGCTGATGTTTGCGTACTTTAGAAAAGTAAAAAAGTCTTAGCATTTGAGATTAAGGTAAGCTCCTGTGCCCAGATGGCCGAAATCTGAAATTTTATGATCAACTCCATATAAATAACTGCTGTCATTAATAAATTTAAAGCTCTAATGAGCATTTTGGTAAAATACCTGAGCAAATCATATAAAATGCATAGATAGAGACAACTTATCATCAAATAAACAACCAAAGGGAAAACCACCACAAAACAACACCCAAACAGAAGTGCATTATACTAGAAAAATTTACCGAAAGATTTTAGAATCTTCATTAATATTTATTTGTTCATTTTACTACTGTCAAACTACTTTTGGTCACCATTGTGAATGTTAACTCTAGACGAGGACTAGACACCCAACAACCATTAATCGTCCTGATCTAATACGCTGTCAATGTTTTCCTCCTCACAATTTAATTATTGTCAACTTTAAGAACAGATTTTAAATAAAGAAAGAAAAGAAGAAAAAATAAAAATTGTGAATGTTATTGCTTATTATACTCCAATCTCGATAATTCGAAGACCCAATATTTTGGACAACGCGGTAATTCATAAACTTAGTTGCTTTCCATTGTTATCTCTGTAATTTGGACACTAGGATATTTTGTAGTGCTGAATATTTTTAAAATATCGCATCGATGGTATAAACATAAACATATTTGAGTGCATACTATTGCCAGATGTTATACAGTTATCGCACTTTATTTTGGCACGCGCTATTTTGTCCCTCCGTTCTATTTCACGTTGCATACATTTGAACATTTATGAATTTTGATTGATTAATTAATTACTTTTAGCTCTCCAGGCTTTTTGGAACGCAGAATAAATTAATGAAGTACAATTTCGTAGAACAGTGATTTCAATGGGTGCAGGGTACAAAAAGTAGGTTTTAAAGTAGGTTTTGTAACCTTTTTTTAGTCGATTGTTTATTAGCCAAAAATATAACAGCGGGGAAAAAATCGCCTAATTTTTTTAGTTTAGTTGTTTTACGATTTCACAGACAATTAATATTTCAAATTATTAATCAAACGTCTTAAAATTTAACTTTTCATTTCTGAAGAAAGGCACTTGACTTTCCGCGTTCGATTCGTCTACGTTAATGAAATCAAAAATCCCGGAACATTTTAAGTTTGTTGGAAGTAGCATAAAATTGATTGTTTGGTTGTACATGTGTAAATATACCCATATGTACATATACAGAATAGAAAGAACCTAGACCTAGACGAACACGTATGCCGAAGACAAAAATTCACACGCAACGCCCACTGAAAAGTTGCAGTTCAAAGGGCCATGTAAATAAGACAAGGACACGACTGGTCTGTGATATACATATTCGATTAGAAATTAATTCATGTCTTGGTTTCTGCCTATTGCACACTGGGCAAAATGATAGGTCCAAAGGAACAAAATTTAATTTTGTAGTGTTCAAAACAAAAGTGGTTTTGAACTCAAGTAATATTTATTTAAATTTTAATCAGATTTTCAGTTCATCAAAGCTGGACAAACACTTTCAGAACGGCGGACTTGTCTGAAGGAAAAAACTTGTAAATATGATTCAAACAAAAATACGTTACTGCTAAAATACCAGTTTCATTTAACACTTTAATTTCATTTGTAATGTCATTAAAATAAGTTTAGTTGAACTGGATTAAAATGAAGATGAATATGTAAATTTGATTTGTAATGTTTCTTTTCTACAGAGCCCTTCGAAGATCACTGTTGACAGCAGCTGAAAAATGCATTATCCAAAATCAAACCTCACATCATGCCTGTGTTCCTTATCTAAGTGCACAAGGCAGAATGTTGTCCATTATTAAATCACATTAAAACTTAGTAATTTTTACTGAATTAACTGTTACATTTGTATTAAGTTTGTTACTTTTTTAAGCATTTTTTCAGTTAAAATACATATATTATTAACTTTACATACTATCGATATCCAAAATCAAGTAATTTTGTGTAAAATATTATTTTGTTAAAAAAAAGAAATGTTTAATTCTAAATGAAAAAAAATCGAATAGCTGATATTCGATCTTTTAATTTTATAAAGATGCTTAGTTCTGATAATAGGTCAGATTAAAATTGAAATTTTTTTTGTTATTACTATTATTTCTTCTGTTGAATAAGCCGTTTTGGATACTGTGCCGTGGCCCTGAAAGTTAATCAATCGCGTGTATGTTAATGAAAATCAAAGACCTATGGTTGAACTAGACTGTGCACCTAGATAGGTAGTTGCTTATAAATTCAGAGCGTTCGTTGAATATAATTTTAATGCTTGCATGTCCGGCTGTAGAGTTCCCACAATTAAACAGTATTAAATACATATGAGGACAATAAGTGAACCATCAAGCCAATTCGGCGGAGTCGTATGGAAGTGTATTCAACGCTTCTAATTTAGCCATTTTCCCGATAGATTTGACGTTTTTTGAAGCTTCTTATAATGCAACACGTTCTGACAACTTATTAAATGTATTTTTTGTAAGTAATTCTCAGAAGATCCTACTCTAGGACGAGATATCAGTACCTGATCTTTACCAAACATGAGTTTATTTTCCTATCTTATGATTTAGTCTTGACATGTTTGTGTTACAAGCTCAACTGAATTGGAATTATAATATGATATGCTCCTTATCCCCAATTGACCCAATTGCAAGTTAAGGAAGTTTTACAAAAATGCGGCTCCACGACGTTGCAAAAGAGTCAAACAAGATCAGAAGCCTGAAACTTAGGATGCAAAAAATTATGATTATAATAAATGGAAACTGTACAGAACTGAATTTTTATATGTACAAAGCTAATTTCTTTGAAAGACAACGAGTAATATAGTTCCACAAAGAAACAGAACTACTACTTAAACTGTAAGGGCAACATGACACCTAAAAATCTTGTCTTAGGATGTTAGTTCTATTAATAAGAATTGGGTCCACAATAGACATATACGCCGCCGAGCCACGCCGCCGCCGCCGCCGATTTTTGCCTTATTTGACGCGCCGCCGCCAAATTATGAAAAGACCGGCGCGCCGCGGCGCGCCGCTGGTGCGGCATCGGCGCAGCACCGGCGCGGCCTTCGGTGTTATTATTATTATAAAACTTAAAAAAAAAAAAAAAAAATCGTAAAAATGGCCAAATACTCGATATAAATAATCGATTAATCGTTGAGATTGTCTCATCTCCCATCTCCCTATGTCCCATCTCTAGAACAGCTTTTTGGTGTAGTTTACATTTTTAAGCTATGTTTTCTGTGTGCGTAAATATGCAAAGTAAGTTTTAAAATACTATTACTAGTGTAAGGAACATATGAATTTAATATTTTCTCAATAAATAGATGGATCAGCCATTGAGTATTTACTCAATAAAACTTCAATGTAACGCTAATCGAAAGAGTAAAGTTTGAGAGATTTTTGGCGCCTTGCAAGTGATAAACAAATGCATTGAAGTGGAGAAGGTGGTTGGATGAGCTGAAAAAAGATTTACTTTACCTTATGTTAATTTATTATTCGATAATAAAGGCGTTTAAACACATCTATAAACTGAAATAATACGAAGATTTTACTCTAATCAAGTCAGATAAAAAATTAGTGAATTTATTTATTTTGAATGCTTATTTAAAAAAAAAAAGTTCTATACGCCGCCGGCCGCCGAGAAATTCGTCGGCTCAGCGTCCGCCGCCGCCGCCGGTTCTTTCTGACTACCAAGCCGCCGCCGCCGAATCATTTTGACCTCTACGCCGCCGCTGAAGCCTTCAATCATCGGCGTAAACCTCTAGTCCACAATAATGTTCCTGATGTCACTTAAAACCCGTACTTGCACCATGTATCTTTCAATCACTGATAACCTTTTAACATTAAATGTGTCAGTCAATGTGATGTTTTGCTAGCCATGTCAAATATTAAATTCGATGCAATTGAACTGGAGGACGTTAGTCCTAAATATATAAGAATAATAATACCGTTTGTGTTGCTATATGTAACTACTAAATTGCTAGGAACGTCCAGCCTCAATACAGTCCCTATTGTACTGTTAGTTAAGGTATTCTATTAAGATTTGTAAACTTATTGTTAGTCTCATAGAGAAAAGATTCAATAAATAATCGCAAAGTAAAAAAAAAATATGTATGTTGCAAAAGAGCAAGTTTGCAACACTGCTGTCGTGTGCAGTGTTGCAAGACGAGTATTGCAAACTCACTTGAACGAGCGTTTTTTATTTTGAAAGTAAAAAAATTAAGCCTTTTAAAAGTCTGAAATCGTCAATTTTAGAATGGCGAGCACTTCAAGCAATTAGTGAAAGTAGTTTAATAGTAGACGGTATGTATGTGGAAATGCATTATGTGATAATTTAAGTAGAATTGTAATAAATTATTGCAGATAACCATGCTGCATTGGACGAAATTTGATACGATTTTGTTAACGATGCCATTCAGCATTTATTCAAGCCGTAGAGGAGATATTACGATCGTACCGAAATCCATATGTTGGCGAGACAACATACTTTGCTCATTTGACAATGCCCGGTTTAAACAAATGATGCGTGTGTCTCAAGACCAATTTGGCATGATTCTGGGGCTCATCAAAGAGGACGAAGCGTTCGCAACACCTGGCTTCTCAAAACAATTGTCAATTGACTTACAATTGGCAGTTGTTTTGTTTAGACTGGGGTCCTCTGGATGCAGTGCATCGGTGCGAAAATCATATACACTGTTTGGAATTGGGGATGGCGGCACGTTGAACATAATCACAAAAAGAGTTTTTGCTGCCATTTTGCATCTTTTGCCAAAATACATACATTGGCCAAACGCAGCAGAGCGCCAACAGCTTGTGGAGCGAACTTTTCACGAATTGCCACATTGCGTTGGCTATATTGACGGAACGGAAGTGAAATTATTTGAGAAGCCACCTAGCAACTACGAAGTTTATTTTTCACGGCAGCGGATTTATTCTGTGAAGTTGCAGGTAATATGCGACCACAAGCTGCGAATACGGGATGCTGTTGTTGGGAATCCTGGCAGCTATCATGATTCCAAGGTCTTCACAAACAGCACAATAGGAAAAAGTATTCACCGACTTCTTACCGGAGAAGAGTGGATTGCGGGCGACTCCGCTTACCCCCAGTCAACTTATTTAACTACCCCATATGGAAGCAACTCGCGTACAATGGATTTGGAGAGGCGAGTCAAATTGAAAAAGAGACACAGCCAATACCGTGTCCGAGTGGAAAACTGCTTTGGTCTGCTCAAGGGAAGATTTAATAGTTTAAAAGGTCTCCGGATTCGTCTAAGCGACAGCGACCAGAAGACCTTTCTTTGCGACTGGGTAATTGTGTGCTGCATTCTTCAAAACATTTTAATAGATGACCAAGATATTAATAAGCAAGATGACGAAGATATTAATAAGCAAGATGAGCAAGATCGCTTGGCTACTGATCCAGTAGTTAATGATCTTGTTACGAGTGGAAAATTGCTTAAATTATATATGTATAAGAATTAATACAGATGGATTGCAGATCTATCTTATGTGCAAAAAATTCTAGCGCAAATTAAAAGAGACCAACATAATAAAAAACTACAAATCAGTCGGGCTTTTGAAACAATTGGCAATACTTAAAAAACCTGAAGACTCGGGAAGCTACAGTCGGACGTAACCGACAGTATGCATGCACTTTGCCTTGGGCGTCGATAGCAGCAGCATATACATACACATACATATACACAAATACTTATACATTCACCGGGCCCAGAAAAAAAAGCCGCACCGCAAAAAATGATGAATTTTACCATTCTCTATGCAGGGTAAATGCTGGGTACATGCTTGGTTCATGCTGTTCTATTGAATTTTTTTATTTTTAAGAGTTCCCCTAAAATGTTTTCTACACAATTTCGTCATTTTAACGCTGCTGTTACTAAAAGAGCTTTATGCAGAATTTTATTTGTCAAGACACTTGTAAAATCACGACAAAGGGAAACAACTCACGATCCGGGAAAAAGAAAAAAATATTTTATTGGCTTAACAAAATGTGTCAAATCGTCAAATAGCAGCTCAAACACATTTTAATAAAAGTTCATTGCGTCGATTTTAAATAAAATATCGTGCGACAAGGGAAGTGGAGAGGAACACATGATCGGGAATGAAAAGATGCACCACTTTACGGGAAGATCGCGTTACCTTAAAAACTAGTCTTCATGATCGATTTAAAAATGCAACTGAGATAGCATCTGAGGTTGGACAACGATTTGCAAAAGATGTTTCTGCGCGAACAATTCAATGTTGGCTATGGCCTTATTAGCAAGGACATCCGCAAAAAAGCCACAACTTAATAGTAGAGTGCAAAAAATAGACTAGGCTGGGCGAAAGATAAGCGATATTGGGGTGATTCTGAATAGTCACGAGTATGTCTGTCTAAGTATGAACATCAGATCTCGTGAACTGTAAGAGCTATAAACATCATATTTGGCAGTTAGACGCTGCACAAAATGCAGTTAGACGCCCCTGTTAGATTTTTATACCTCTCTACCTACAGGGTCTACTACTGTCAGTTGAATCCGACTGTAGCTTTTCAATTTTTCTTTCCTAACTTTTTTTCCCTGATATTCCGCTTATTTTTTTTTGTTGATCCACCTTTTTTTGCTCAGAAAAAAATCACACCACTGCACTATGGGGTATTTGAGGACTAAAAGTGGCAAAAATGTAGTTTTCACAAGTATCCAAATTATCGCTATTTTCATGTTATCGTGTTAATAACTGATGAAACTGTTATCGTTCATACCGCAAATGTTAACTTAACAGTCCACTTTTAAGATAACAGCTGTTAAAGTCAGCTGTTGCAAGCGAACGCCACGTGCTTACGTTTTACTTAATTTTGATGTGCATATTCAAATTCTTATTGAATAGTGGACAAAATTAACAGAATTCCTAGCGGAATCATCCGCTGAAAAAAGAAACTGGATCTACCAATATAACTGGAGGGAGTCAAGATGGCGGGAACCCGTCAGTGAGAAAAAATCCGCCATATGCAAAGTGGCTTAAGATTTTAGTTTCAATTTTTTTTTACCTTTTGTGAAATTATTATTTGCTGGAAAACTCCTTTCCAAGTGTCCAATTGATTTTATCTAGTTTTTTTTATTTTTGTACGTGTGATTTGCTGAGTGTATAAAGTTTGTCTGAAAATTCAAGCAGGGCAATGCCCTAAAGTGCTATCCGTGTCTCTGCCTCCCATCAAATTCGCGGAGCAAATTTGCATGAATACATATATAATTAGTGCAAGTTAAATGCAAATTTGCTTTAAGGATTCTAAAAGACAAGAAAGAGGTTTTAAAATATCGTGGTGGTCGTGTTTGTGAGAAACAAAAACCCATTAATTCTGTTCAGCATTCTGAAAACAAAAGCGCTTTTGGATATGGAATGCATGTAAGTGTTTACCAATAATAATTATTATACATACATACGTACATACCTATGCTGATCAGCTGAACTTGAATACAGCAGATACATTTTTTTTGTTTTCTTCCCCGCACCACTAATTCGTAAACAGCTAAATAAAATTAACGAGCAAAATAAAGGCGAAAACCTTATAAAACAGCCAATTACACAAACAAAAAAAGAAAAAAAATCTATTTTATAGTAGAGAGTTAAAACTCAAACATACAAAAAAATTAGTATATGTTTTTATTTCTACTATTTATCCAACTTTTATAAAACCTTGATTAGTTATATTTATACTTTTATTTATTTATATGTTTGCCACATTGGGATTTTATGTTATTTTATGATTTTATTTATTTACTTGTATAGGTTAAAATGTCTTGTGGTAGGTTATATTTTATAATTAAATTGAGTATAATAATGAACTGCTAAGTCTTCATGTTGGGATCATGCAAGGGTGACTGGACCTCAGTTTAATGCTTCAATAGTCAGGACAAAAGGGATCACGATAAAATGAATTTTAATAGTATTTTTTTAATAATTAATTTTTTAATAATTTAATTTTAATAATTTTTTTTTCTTTTAATATAGTTACTTAAACTGTGATTTTAAATTTAGTGTAGGGGTAAATATAATTTATATTTTATTTGGTTATTTTCTGTTCGTGCACGTGAATTTTTTATGGAATTATTTTTGTACTGTTAGTATGTGTTAGCAACGAGCAAAATTCATCGAGCAAGACCTATTCTATCGACAGAGCACCTTAGCCGGATGCGAACACGTGCCTTGCTCTTACGTTGCATGCTACAAATATAATTTTATTCTTAAAACGGTTCAATTTTTATTGAATGTTCATTCTTCAGGTTTGTACTTTGTGTTGTTACTAATATATTGCTTATTTTGTGAGTGTATTTCTAACAATTTGTATATTTAGCAAGTGGTGTCCATGTAAAGCTTTCGGAAAGAAAGTTCACCTTTGAATGGAGTTTCAAAAAGTTGTTTAAATATGTTAGAGTGTCTATATCCACGTTGTAGAGTGATTAATTCCACATTCAGAACATATAGTCTCAAACTGAGGAACTTGCATTTTTTTTTCGAAATTTAGTGCTGGAAGTGTGGCGTAAGCAAACGCACTGTCGTGACAGATAAAGTGCAGTCTTCACTTTTATCAGAGCGCATATTGATGAGAGCATTTTTAATTTAAATGAAAGCCGTTTAAAGAAGACAGTGCGAATGTTTTGCGTTAATTTATTGGGAAACTGGCAAAAATGCTATAGATATTTGAATTCTTTTAAAACAATATTCGAAATGGATGGAAGCAAATCTACGCTTCAATTTAATTGGAAATGAAAGCAAAGGCGAATCTAAAGGGAAATCCCCTGGACGTCCAAAACTGACATTTTCTTTGAAACGTGCAAGAGGCCAGAGAAAGCAATTAAGCGATATCTCAACGGCCCATAAACACAATGTTCGACTATTGGTTCAAGCGGCAAGCGTAGCTGCGCGGAGGCGCAGGCTTAACGATCTTGCAGTCATATTGAAATTGCTTACCTTGAACCCAGCAAGAGCCAAACTCATTAGAAAATTAATAAGCAAGCCAATTAAACAGCCTGTACGTTCTTCTGCTGAGGACGCTCTGGCTCTAATTCTAGACCAAGGACTTATAAAAGCACAATATTGTGTAATCCGCGAAGACGCAAAGTGAAGGAATGATGATATTTATCCCTACTATAAAGATGTTGCTGACAAATAAAGGACTGTCGACCCGAAAATATGCATATAACAGATTCCGTAGCAAAAGTTTCCCTACAAGATCTTTTGAACCACACAGTAGCTCGGATAGTGGCTTATCAAGAAGAAACTATTGCAACGACGATGAGCAACCAGCAAACTGATTTTTTATCTGCAGAATTAATACTCAGTTATGGTTTTGATGGGAGCACGGGACAATCGAGTTACAATCAGGCAAACACTAACTGCCAGTTATCATCGCTCTTTGCTACGACAGTTATGCCTCTTCGCCTAATCGATTCGTCAGGCAATATTTTATGGAACAATCGTACTCCGCAGAGCATACGACTTTGTCGACCGCTGAAATTAGAGTTTCTCAAAGAAACCAACGAATTTATTTTGAGAGAGAACTTCCATATGCAAGAGGAAATCAAAAATTTAATATCATGCAAAGTAATCTTGAATGAAAAACAGTGCATACACACCTGATCATATTAATAGGTACACATAAAAATTCTTTAAATATAGATGGTTTTTTCGTACTTTAAGTGTTGACAGCTTTTTAATTTTTGGTTTTTTATTGTTGTCAATGTCTGGCCACACTGTGACATAGAGTTGAAAGAGGGGAAGCCCCGTATATCAATGCTTTTCAATAAATTGTGAGTTAACTACACATTTCGGCTGATCATAATAATAGGTACAGTCTCCGTTTATCATAAATATCAAGTGAATAATTTTGAAATCTGTGATTTTTTGGCAACTAAAGGTAAATTTCGTATAGCTACTGTCAATAAAGAGAATTAAATAATTATTTTTTTTAGGCAAAATGGGTCGAAATTCTCATTGCACTAAAGAAGAAGCTCGATTGGTTCTTAATCTTAAAAAAGAAGGCAAATCTTTACGAGCCATTGCCAAATTAATGAACAGGTCTCATAATTTTGTTGAAAATGCATTAAAGGACACCATGACAGGAAACCCGTGGAAGGCCACAAAAAACAACGGAAACCCTTGACCACTACATAGTGGTCCTTTTAAGCAAAAAGGACCCATTTAAGTCGTCGAAGGCTATTGCCTTCTTCCTACCAGGAAGAATTGCCAGAAAGGTTCCACTTATGCGCAAAAAAAATATCACCATGAGGCAAACTTTTGCAAGGGACCACAAAGACTGGGTAGGATGCATCGGGGAGAAAAAGTGGAGAAACATTTTATGGAGCGATGAAACTATGCGCGAAAGCATAGTCGAAATTGTAACTTCACCGATGTTTTTCAGAGAGCAATGGATACTTCGGATCCCATCATTTCATCTGTAAATTTAGAAAAGCGCATTCGGAAACATAAGCGACTATCGCTTCCATTAGAAGTTATTCAATTGCTTTCTTGTGAATTTGAACCTTCAGATGAGTTGTTAGACGATGCTGATTGTGAAGAAAAACAATAAATTTTTATTTCGGTAAAAAAAATTTTGTGAAAAAAAAAAAAAAATGTCAATCGATAATTTTTTTTTATTACGTCAAACGTGACTATCCATTAATGTGGAGACATCTCCACACTATTTTTACAGATACCAAGTCTGATTCACCTGATAATTCCATATCCCTGAATCAAATACATGCTGCCTATCAGGATCTCACTGGGGATAAGTTTCCCAAGATGAGCGACACATGGATTGAGCGGTGTTTTTTATTATCACATCCCTTCATAGCCAGTTATACCAACGAGATAGGCACGTTCCGTTTTTATTTGATACCCGAGAAGGTGTCAGTGATGAAAGAAGAGGGAGAACCTGAAGAGCCATTAAACTAAAGTCACGTGTGACTTAGATTATTACCACCGGACATTCTATAAAAACTGTTTCAGAGACAGTCGCCAATACAGAGTTGCAGCATCAACACTTTGTGGAGATGGCCACCCTGGACACTGGACACAACAAATGAGTTGACTTTCACTATGAAGGTCATTTAAACCGGACGTTCCACCAAAACTGTTACGAAGTGACAGTCGCCAATCCAGCGGTATCTACACTTACCGTCAGATAAACTTCTATAAATGTACACTTTTTGTAATTTATACTTTCTCATTTTAATTGTAATTTATACAATTTGATTTTTTGTAAAGCCTTAAGGCCGTGAACTCTTTTTTCGGAAAAATGCTCAAGCATTGTGAAAAAACAATAAAATTAAGTCAATTAGACTTTATTCTGCTCAAGTAGCAGCAACAGAAAAAGAAACCGAATGTGATTTTTTGTACAATATTGAAATCGATAATGATGAATGTGTAGACTAGCAATATAACAAAATAAAATTTTTTGGCGGTGGTGGAGACTTGTCCCCTTTTCCAAAATAATTGTAATGTTCTGTATAGCAATAGAAAACAAAACTCAAAAATATAACAATCCATTTCTAATTCAGAATATCCAGTATCCAGTTTTATTTGCAAAGTTGTAACGCTGAGCTGCCAAGCACACAGCAGAGGCGAACGCAGGCAATATTGTTTATGTAATAACTTTTGTGTTTTTGAACCGATTTTATTGATTTTATTATTTCAGCACAGATAATTGTAGTGTGCAGTTATATGTATACCAAACCGCAACATTCTATGTATAAAATTGTGCTAGTAATAAGGCATTGAATTTAACTTTTTTGATTTGTGGGCGGAAGGGGCCTGGCATCCAAAATTTGTATTACCCATATTTTTCGTAAGGTATTTGTCTACAAGAATATTATATTCAACTGCTTTAAAAACACTTACAACTACATGAAACGCATGTCCTTGCTCCTTAAAAAAGGATGTGCCACGCCAATTTTTTCAAAATGTTTTCTTTTAGGCTTTTTTTTTATTCTCGAGTTATTAATTAATGCCACTTTTAGTCCTCAAATACCCCATAGTGCACTGGTGTCGAGCAGCTAGCGCATGAAGAACCGGTTTCTGTTCGGTTCGACCAACATCCAAACGTGTGATGTCAGTCTTGGTTAAACACTCGAACGGAAAGCACGGTCTGTGTCGCGCTTGCCGTTTTTCCTGTCGCTGTGTGTACGCATGTATGTATGTAAATATATGGTAATATTTGAGACTTGTGACTCTCAGCGCAGAAATTCGGATAAGTTTCATAGTTCAATAGTCACAAAGCTAATGCTCTTTCTTATTCCCATATATTGTGGTAGCACAGAAAAATAAGAAATAGTAGGAAAGAGCATCTACTTGTTTCTATAACAATTCGTTTTTTCGGCTTTGCCTGTGTCTGAATTTTTATATGTACATATGTTGTTGTTGTCGGCTGTGCAAAACAGGTTTTGCAGAGTTTTGTGGTTTTTTCGCCTTTCCTCGCTGCCTGTGCCTGTAAGCCAGTGGTGCCCAAAACTCACATGTGCGCATAGCTGAGCAGCGCTGCTTTGACACACACAGTAGTATTTCTCACATGTATAGGCGGCACGCTTAGTCGATTGTACGATTTTACGAACTCTCGCGTTCGGTTATTTTTTTTTTTCACAAACAAGTGCATTGTTTGATAGTGTGAGTTTGGGCACTACTGCTGTAAGCGGTCGATTGTTATTGTTCTGTATGCTTAGCCAGCTTTAGTATGATTGCTTGATCGCTATAGGTTTTATTATTATTGCAAATTACGCAGTCTATTGTATGCCTTTGGTTCACGTTCCCCAGTGGTATCACGATCGTGCGCAAAAACAGATTGCCATTGGACGAACCTTAACGCAAGCTCATGTGGCAGTATCTAAATTATACGCAGATTGGAGTTGATTGACTTTTCTTCGAGCAATATTACAGACAGCCTTCTAGGCATTACAATAAGTAAAATTGTATAATTGTTTTACAATTGATGACTGGCCGTGTATAGCGCACCGGCAAGACCGGCATGCTGCCCGCCAACTATGTGGAGCAGACGGTTATACTATAATAGGGAATGTGCTACTACTGCGATTTTAATTTCTTAAAGTCAGTCTTGTAGACAGCGACGGTCAGTTCATACTACTTGGGATGGTTCGCTTATGTGGCGTTCTTCCACTTAGCATGAACTGCTGTCGGATGCCTTCCAGCTTACGGGATACACTGACCCGGAACTCAAGCTGTTCTCTTTTTTTTTTTTGGCTTAGGCTCGAACACAATTTTAATTCAATTATTAAGGTTCTGAATTAATTATAAGATTGTTGTCGATGCCAGTGGCTAAGAGCCAATGTAGCTAGATATTGCACAATTAATTTAATACAAATAATAGTAGCTTTAAGGATCCATTAGATGGCGATAAATTATTTGATAAAGAACAGCCTTGTGAACCTATACTGTTTGGCAACCACAACGACCGTGCAGAGGTCATACGTACTGCATACGCATTAAGTACCAATTTCTATGAAAATCAAAATAAATAAATGTAATAATATTTAGTGCTTGTTTTAATTTCACTATTTTTTTTTTCTTAATAATATCGAGTAATTCTTTGTGGAAGTTTGATATATCTTCGGAAATCTTAACCACAGCAGCTGACATTTCCTTTATTGCGGTGACTTGCTCCTGCTCCAAGTGAACTCTACGCCGGCGGAACACGGAGGCGGTTCTTCTATCTCTGGCGACTCAATCGTCGACATCGACTCTAACGTAGACAGATCTGAAAGCAACCAAGGGAATTAATTGTCTTTAATAAATATTAAGCTATTTTTTACCTGTACTTTCTGTTACCAGACGCTCAAAATTAATGGTCGCAGACACCGTTAGAATTTTGTCATAAAGGTGCCAGGTGGATGGAGTAGCACCACTCGGACCCACCTTATCGCGTTCTATTCTGCAATTGGTTAAGATTATTGTAATATTTACATTGCGAAGGGTAATGCCCTTATATTACTTACCTGTACTTTCGTGTTAAATTGTCAATTTTAGACTTAACGTCCTTTGCCGAAATTCCATTTCCCAGCTTCTCGCCTATTTCCTTGTATATATGGCTATTCTTCCGGATACCACGAAAGCCTTCCATATTTTCCGCCCATAAATCAAGTAAATGGCTGGTGACTTGCTCTGTCCATACCAAACGTTCTTTTTCTGTATAGTAAATGATTTCAATAATTACTTGTATTTTTTAAATTTAATTGTTCTTTATATTACCTTCTGCCATTTCGATTTAATCCCAAAGTCAATTGCAGATGGAGAGTGTCTACTATTGTGCGGGAAATGAGTGGAGGTACCAGTAGCCAAAATGTTAAGTGATTGATGTTGCTGTACATAGTTCAGGAGCATTTTTCCTCTCTTGCTTCCTTTTGGATAACCCTACCATTTATGTTTAGCATACTAGTCACCGGCAATAATAAGACACTTACCCAAGCTACCCACAATCAAACTCACAGCAACGTTAAATGACGAGTGACTAGTAACAATGTTGTACCATATGGTTAGAAAAGCTCAAGGCAAGTGGACTAAAGTGTTGGATTCCACGTTTTATAAACATCGCTGCTAATACTTTCCTATTGTTAGATTGATGGTTGGCTGAATAATTGTAGTACCCATCAATAGAAATGCGATCACTAGATTTAACATGGGCTCAGAGATGGGGAAACCAACTTGAATATTTTCTTGCAGCATAAAATATCTGATCTCGTCTAATTTGCTTTGTATCCCTGGATACAATTTTTGTTGATTGTAAATCAATCAATGTGTACTGTAATAACATTTTTGCCTGCTGAGAAACAAATCACTAACTTAGTGGTTATCTCATTAAGCAGATCAATTTTTGTCATAAGTTTTCCGGAGGCGTTGTACTCGTAATTGTCTGATTTAATAAAAGTCATTAGACTCATGAAGTTATTGTTTAGAGTTTTAAGCTTTTTTGGATATAATCCCGGAGAGAACGACCATGTTCGGACCTCTGCTGGGCGAATACTAATATTTATGGCTTGCGAGTTCTACTTGTTACTTGATAAATTACTCATGTCTTGTCTCTTATTATTGCGGCGCACAGATCGGGATCTTTTCCTTTTCGGCTTCTTTACTGGTGAAGGCATAACTCTGTTTACCTTTTTTACCTTTGTAGATAGCTTCAGTTCAGGAGCAGGTTTATTAACGGGTTTCTCTACGATTGGCAATTTAGGAAAGTCATTTAAGTCCATATTTGCTGGTATTGGAGGCATACCAATGTTTGAAAATGGTTTGTTGATTGACTGGACCTTACTAACAACCAAAGGTTTGGGCAGGAACCAATCAACAATCTTTTGATGCTTCTTCGTCATGCTTCTGCCCGAAAAGTAATCGAGCGAACGTTTGGAGTGATTAAAAGCCAATTCAGACTACTTCAAGAGTGTCTTTTGTATAATCCGTTAAAGGTCACATGAATAATAGATGTGTGCTGTGCACTTCATAATTTATGCCGATAACATAAAGATCAGGAGTTTCAATTCGTTAATGTTGATCAAGGACGCGAAGAAATTGACTCTTTATTACATTCTGATCAGCCTGAAACAACGTCACAAATTCGAGATGACATAGCAACGGCTAGGGCAACGTTAAACAAAAACTAAGAACTGTACATTTTGATAAATAAAAGTTTATTTTTATTGGTTCTTAATTTAATTTATTTTCAATAGCTGATACAAGCAGCTTTAGAAGTATATTGGTATTTTTTTGCTCCTCCAACATCTCCAGTTGATTTTTTTTTTATTTCGGTCAGCTCATTTTTAATAGCTTCTAATGTGGAGGTTTCCTCTTCCACCATTTCTGCCAATTTTTTTGAGCTGCTGGTCGGGAACTCTAGGTCAATTTTTGTCTTTTTTAGCTGAGGTTCATTAAGCTCTAAAAGTAAGAGATTTTAAAATGTTGTAAATTTTTCCTCACTAATAATAACGTACCATCGTTTTCAATGTTTTCCGTCTTCGTATTTTCCTCCTCGTCGTCAATCTGAACTATTCCAAATGTTTTGGCGCCGGGCACGCCTTCCACCGCCTCGAACATATTTGTAAGGAGGGCTATCTCCTCCTCGGTGGGAGTTAGCGCCACCTGTTTGAAGGGCCCAAATCCAGTTGTTTTTGTTTCCCGTTTATTAGCAGAAATTTTCCTCTTAATGGCTAGCTTTCCATGCCTATATTAATGCGTGAAAATAATATTTGCTCATGCCTTTCAAAGAGTTACTCACATTTCGCCACTCTTCTGCACTCTTAATTGCGGGGCCCAAAGAATTAAGATTGAGCGTCAACTTGTCCCAAGCTGCCGCCACAGCCACCCTGTCCCCTTTGCTAAAATTATGAGCAATGTCTTTATGCTCCTTCATAAATAATAATACTGCCTCGTCTTGGCTCTTAGTACGATGTTTTTCCCTTTACAAAGAATAAAAATTTAGAAAAATTAAGACAACAAGCAAAATGTACTTACATTGTTCACGCGTATTTGGCTTGTGTGGATTGACATTATACGGCGTTGCCAGTCAGGTGTATTAAGACCGGCACCGAATGCCATTTTTGTGGCGTTGCTACATAGTTGGCATTTGGATAGCACTAAATGTTTTTCACAAATTTCGCAAAAAGAACGCAATTCATTGCCGTAAAAAAGTCAAACAAGAATTACTTATTATTTCGCTGCTTAATTGAAAAGTAAAATATGTTGCTTCAAGAGGTTTTCTTTTTTTGATGTATTCCTAATTCGGGTTAAAAAAAAAGGTGGCATTGCTGGCACTTACTTCGAAAATCCGAAACCGACTAGGTGGCAACAATGGTGTGTCGGCTGATTGGTGATTCGACTTATTCTGCTCACAGTAGCAGCAACAGCAAAAAAAAAAGCAAAATCTGAAAAATTAAAATAAATTCCTTTTTGGCCAGTCATAAAATTTGGGTTTGTCCGTGATTAATATTAGTAGGTCAGTGTTATTTATTGGAGCGGGCGATTGCCCGGTCCCCAACCGACCTCACGATGAAACCAAAGAAGATGGAAACTGTTGGCGAGAAGGGTATCAAAAATACTGCAATACCAACCCAAGATGGTGCCACTAATGGATCGATACTGGATGTCGCATCCGATGATGACACTATAGTTATGTCCGATGAAGACTGAATTGATAAATCGACTGAATTTCCTGAAGTCCCGTGCTAACCGTAACAACATCCAGCCTAAAACTGGGCAGCTAAATCTTAAGGACATGCTGAAAGATGCAGCCTTAAACAAAGAAGCCATCTCTGTGTCTCTGACACAATCAATTGCGAACTCAATGGGTTCTAAGAGCTTAAATTTAGCTTCTACCCGTGAGACTAACCGCAAAATTATTAATTCTGCTAACGCAGCGGCTCGCAAAGGTAAATTTGCGCTTAACCGCCCAGTCGTGCCTGAAGACGCAAAATTGTCTCCCGGGTCATCTGATGAGTGTCTTCCGGATGACCAAGAAGTTGCCAACTTGGTGGAGATGACCAATTTGTCTAGCCCTACTGGAAAAACTAATGATGCACCAAAGGATTTTGGTAAACCTGTGCCTCTTATAGTAACTAAAGTTACTAATGTTATTAAGCTGTTGCAAATAATCAGCGATGCTATTGGAGATGACAAATTTGAGTCCAAAGCACTTGCCTCTGGTGACCTCAAAGTTGCATGTGCTGACATTGAGAGCTATCGCAAGCTGGTGAAAGTCTTCGAAGAGAAGAACATAGAATCACACACGTATCAGCTAAAACAAGAACGCGGTTACAGGGTTGCCATCAAGGGTATGCATTATACCACATCTAACGAACGGATCAAAGCCAATTTATCTAAACTTGGCTTTGAGGCACGCTTCATTCGTGTTCTTACCCGGCGTGATAATTCGCCACTAAACAATTTTGAAGTCGAGCTTTTCCGGAATGAGGCAAATCGCAAAATACATGACGTTAAGAAGTTGGGCAACCAAATAGTTATTATTGAGCGCATGCAGCGCTCTAATGATTTAGTTCAATGCCATCGATGCCAACAATTTGGCCACACCAATTCTTATTGTCGCAGAGAATTTGTCTGCGTTAAATGTGGTAAAAACCATCCCACCACATTGTGCCTCAAAAAGTCGGATGCGCCACCCAAATGCGCCAACTGCAATGGTCCTCATGCGGCTAGTTACAAAGGATGTCCGAGTTATAAGAATGCATGCAAAGCCAAACCTGTTGCCACCAACAAGACTGTCACTGCAAATAAACTTCTTGCAAAAGTTGGTTTGCCGTCACAGCCACCCACTAGCAGGAAATTTGTTTCCTATGCAGTTGCTGCCCGTAACATAGATACTGCCCATGAAAGTGCTCCAAAGCAGACCCGTGACAAGTCGCCAGCATTGGCACAAGTTGAATTACCCAAATCTGGAGGTCACTCATCCTTGCAGCCACAGCAGAAGGAAGCTAGCGCCGCTATTCGGAATGGTAATAGCGTTCAAGTAATGAAGTCAAGAGCCACATCCCGATCAACCCGACGTGCAAACAAGCCAGCCAAATGTCTTGAAATACATCAGGACAATAAGAGGTCAAGGATCAGATCCCGCTCGACTCGGCGTGTAAGTCAGCCAATTAATAGTACTGAATACCATCAGTCTGAAGCCCGAACTTGGTCGGTGTGGTGTCTCCTGATCGGTATTCAGGAAAACTTGATGCACTGAATAACAACATGATGAGTTTGTTGTTATTTATTAAAACTAACTCCCACAATGCCTCTGTAAGGCTTATCTCCAAGCTAGATAAGCTAATTGAGTTGACAACCAGTTTAATGGCTTGTCTCTCAACTTGATTGAAATTGATTGAAAACCAATCAATTAAAATAGTATCCTGGAATGCAGCAGGGATACTAAATAAGCTACATGAGCTGGGGCGTTATATGCTGCATGAAAACATACAAATTATTCTCATCTCAGAGGTACACGCCAACACAAGTGACCAGATCTCCTTCGACAATTACCACTTCTATATGGCCAGCCATCCATCCAATCGCAGGAGCAGCAGAAGGAGCAGCGAAATTTGTCAAACGTGGAATACAGCACTCGACTCTTCTGAATATTGTTGATCCAACAATTCAATGCGCTGTGGTCAACAGTACCACAAAGAGTTCCTCTTTTAATGTAGCTGCGATAGATATGTAATGAATCATTATGCACTTAATATTTTGGCAACTGGCTCCTCTACTCAGTACCCCAATAATCGCAAGCAGTCTCCATCTGCAATTGATTTTGCGATCTATTGTGGCTTTCGGGAAAACCAGTTGAGAGTTAGTACTGACCATGTACTTAGCTCAGATCATCTGCCCGTAACAATTGAGCTCGCCGAGAAGCCAATTGCAACTGCACAGAAACTAGTCCTGTTGAGGAATGCGAATGTTCCCAGATTCCACCATTATTTAGATAATAATGTTCATTTGGAAACAGAATTATGTTGCGGATCTGACATTGACGATGCTGTGGCTATTTTCACACGCAATGTACATGAGGCTGCTTTGTACGCGGAGACTCCAACTAATCGTTGTCGAGACCCGCGTAACATGTTAAGCAAGAATGTACAAATGATGATTCAAGCAAGAAGGCTCATTAGAAGGCACAAAACAGTCTGGCGTCATCCTGTGATTAAAAGTATGATTAATAATCTTACTAATCGCATTACCAAGGCTATCAGAAAAGAGCGTGAGGAGCAACTCAATATCATTCTTGAGAGGATAGATCCATCTGATAGATAATTTAAAGCGCCAACCGAGACCGAATCTACCCTTGAAGAAGATGCCTTCCGAGCGGAAAAATGATGCAGATGTGTGGTGCGTATCTACCATTGAAAAGGCAGAAAACTTTGCTCAGCACCTTCAGCAGCGTTTCACGCCCTTTTGCATCAACACCCAACAAAAAAGGGACGATATTCAAAATACTGCCGTTTCTGATGATCAAGCGATAGACTTGTATTTCCGGCCAATTACGTATAATGAAATCGTCAGAGAAATTTCTTCTTTGGATACGAGGAAAGCTGCTGGATTGGACCTGATTAATAATAGAGTAATTAAAGCTTTACCACGCACAGGCATACTTTACTTGGCTCTTATATTTAACAACATGCTGCGGTTTGGACACTTTCCAAGCCAGTGGAAATGTGCAGTTGTTTCGATGATTCCTAAGCCTGGCAAGTCCTCCAGTGAAGTATCATCTTACAGGCCAATCAGTTTGCTCTCAAACTTGTCGAAGATCTTCGAGCGACTATTGCTGAAGAGGATGTTTGAGCAAGCAAACTTTAGAGACGCTATCACCGATTATCAATTTGGGTTTAGAAGCATGCATGGAGCGGACCAGCAACTGGCGCGTGTAACCCAATTCATCCTCAAAGGATTTGAACAAAATATGTATTGCTCAGCAGTCTTTTTGGATGTCCAAGAAGCTTTCGATAGAGTATGGATTGATGGATTGTTCTTTAAGCTAAGGAGTCTGCTTCCTCAAGCTCAACGCCAATAAAACTGCGTATGTTCTTTACACGCTGGAATTTGGACAGGACAACGACCCCAAGCGCACTGCGAAGTAGGCCAAAAAGTGGTTCAAGGACACTGAAATTAATTTTATGGAGTGGATAGCACAACCACCGGATCTTAATCCTATTGAGCATTTGTGGTGGATCTTAAAGAAAAGAATTGGAGCCTTCAAAGCCAAAAATGGGTGAAGTGGTGTGGGAGAGAGTGCAGGCCGAGTGGTATACCATAGATGCCACAATTTGTGGCAATTGGGTTAAAAAATACTGCAATACCAACCCAACTCCACGCCTCGTCGGTGCTCAGTTGTAATTAAAAGGCGTGGTTCCACCACCAAATATTAATATAAACAATAAATTCGATCTCAATTTCGAAAAAAAAAAATTAATTAAATATAATTTTTTGTTTTGTTTCTATTATTTTTTCCAAGGGAGAAAAAATAAATTAATTTAATTTGTTAAAGGAATTTAATTGTTAATTTTTTTGTTACTTATTATTAAAATTCAATTCATATATGTTAAAACAAATAAAAAATGGAGTAAATGGGTTAGGTTTTTCCTAACTAAATTTGATTCTAAAAACACAACAAGCTCGTTTCTATTAATTTTTCCATAACTGTATATTCTTGATCAGGACGACGAGCTAAGTCGATATAGCCATGTCCGTCTGTCTGTCCGTCTGTATGAATACCTAGATCCCGTAAACTGTAAGAGATAGAGACATCATATTTGGCAGTTAGATGCCCCTATAGTACAAGCAAATCAAATTTGTGTTAGATTTTGGATACCTCCCCCTCCTCCTCCAAAAACCGCGAAAAACCACCACACCCACAATTTTAAAGATACAAACTTGTGTTTTGACATACGATAATCTTATGATAACCTTTATCTGTGCTGTGAATTTTGGCTCAATCGGATAATAAATACCGGAGATATTCGAGATTAAAGTTTCCGTACTAGGCAAAGGGGAGCAGCGAGCATGCACATAATGCATTTACATAAGTGTGTATGCGTGGTTGCGTCTGACTTTGCGATGTGCGTGTGTGTGTGTGCGTGCATTGTTAGCCTTAGCTGCTGCAAAGGAAAGTACAGGGTCTCCTACTGTCGGTTGCATCCGACTGTAGCTTTCCGAGCTTTTTGTTAATTTTTGAGTTCTGATATCGGACTTGTTTACCAGCAACACGATAACAATGGAAAAAGCTAATAATTCAGAAGTACCCGTAACCACTACCGAGAATTCTCAACATGCTAAAGGATCGAGGAAAGGATCCCGTGCCCATGCTAAGAGCAGTAAGGGCCGGATGGAAGCACATCGCACAGTTAAAGGAAAAGAGACACAAGAACAATATAACAACAAGATAAAAGATGAATTGCTAGCCGGTACGACGCCATAGGAAGTAGAGAGTAGGCTCAAGGAAATTGCCAATGTTAAGGCGATGATGTTGTCTGTGAGGAGCCGAGGTATAGGGATGAATTTGAATTACGCCCTATTTACTTCCCTGGCCTACAATCAGAGTAGCCAACCTCCAGATTTATATGCCCTCTACCGTGTATGTCTAGCCATCTTTGAATACCGTGTCATCCAAGTACAGGAAAATTATCCCCTACAGCCCCGTTTCAGCGACAAGGCAGCGGTGCTGATGCGTAGTGCTGAGTTTGACAAGTTGTGTCGAGCCGTCGTCTTTCTCCCGGAGCCAATCCGTAAGGTTCTGGATTGTATGGGAGTAGTTAAGCATGGCGCCCTTACCTACATTCCAGTCATTAATGGTCCATTGATTGACAAGGAAGGAATAGATGTGCCAATGGCTGAAAATGTCTATTATAGCAACTTACGGAACAAATCATGCCCGCTGATTATTCGTTGGACAACCTGGGTCGTGACTCCCTTATGATAACTCATTGGTTAAGCAATCTCCAGAAGCATGTTCCCAAGATGATTACGGGCCCAGTCAGCATTAAGCCCGAAGGAAAATTGGAGGCTCTACTACGAACGGAATGGAGACGTTACGTCTACCAGATCGAATGCGTGAGGAACGCGTGGTAGACTATTTGTCGAGATGTATTCCAGAAGGGAACATCAGGTCAGCAAACTCCCTCATTGAGTTGACGTCAGCCAGCTCTGTCTTGAGTCTCCTAGGCGCAAGAAGGAAAACCACCGTCTGTCCCTGGATCCGAAGACTCTCTTAGTTCCGGATCACTTGCCCATGTCCGCAACTTCTAATGTTCAAAACAAAAATTTAATCTCCTTTGCGTCCCCACTTCCTTGTAGCAGTAAAGACGTGGACAATGTAAACATTGTACCCATGGATGTTACCTGTCCGGTCTCCGAGCCGGCTTCAACTGAGGTTAGCGTGGCTGAAGTAATTCAGCAAACTAATCCGGTTGAAGCTGTAACGCCGCCAACTGTCACGAATGCCTCTATTGGCTTTGTGACAGTTTCTCATAAGGCCTTAGTAGCGATACCACCTAAAAAACAAATTTTCGTTTCTAGACTTGCCCCTGATAACATCAGAACATCGGAACATCACCAACATCATAAGATGTTTTAGCCTATATACAGGCATCTATAAAAGTCAATATCAAGGTGGAAAAATTCAAAAATTGGATAGAATCACTAATTTGGTTGAACTATTAACCAATCTTGTCAATTCGAAATGTTATCCCTAGTTTCAACAATCAACTGCTCAAGATTGTATCCTGGAATGTTACGGGACTAAATTTAAAAACTCGGAAGCTACAGTCGGATGCAACCGACAGTAGGGACCCTGTACTTTCCTTTGCAGCAGCTAAGGCTAACAATGCACACACACACGCACATCTAGGTGTTCATACAGACAGACGGACAGACAGACGGACATGGCTAGATCGACTCAGCTCGTCGTCCTGATCAAGAATGTATATACTTTATGGGGTCTGCCACGACTCCCTCTGCCTGTTACACACAAATGTCAATTGCACAATCTTAATAGACCCTTTTGTACATTTTAAAAGTACAGGGTCTAATAAAAATAATTGTAAAGAAGAATAATATAATTGGACTCGCAATAAAATTTGCTGAATATTAAATATAATATGTCTATACTAATTGTTAATATTAATAAAATGGAAAAAATACACATAAAATAAAAGCTATAGCGGTCGAGCAGGTGCAATCGCACACAAGCTGCAAAGTCTGCATCATAGCAGCATTCATAAGCATATGCGGTCGTATACATGTATACAAATACATTGAACGGAAAAAATCGCCAAGCTCCACACAGACCGTGCTTTCCGTTCGGGCGTCTATGCAAGACTGACAACACACGTTTTGATGTCGGTCCAACTCAACAGAAACCAGTTTTTCATGTGCTGGCTACCACTGCTGCCAATTCCGCTTTTTTCCTGTCAAAACTGGCTTTTTTTTGAAGACGAACTGCGGGAAAAATTTGTGAATTGCGGGGAATTCTGAATTTTTTATAAATGCATTTGGCTTTTTTCAGCTTTTTTTTAAAGATGCCATCATTTGCATAATAAAAAACTCGGAAAGTTACAGTCGGATGCAACCGACAGTAGGAGACCCTGTACTTTCCTTTGCACACACACACGCTAACAAACACTCACACATACACATATAGCGCAAAGTCACACGGAACCACACATACGCTCGCGCTGCTCCCCCCTTACCTAGTGAAGGAAATTGAATCTTGAATATCTTCGGTGTTTATTATCCGATTGAGCCACAATTAACAGTACAGATAAAGATTATCATAAGATTATTGTATGCCAAATCACAAGTTTGTATCTTTAAAATTGTGGGTGTGGCAGTTTTTTGCGGTTTTTGGGGGAGGGGGAGGAGGTATCAAAAATCAAAAACAAACTTGATCTGCTTGCACTATAGGGGCATCTAACTGCCAAATATGGTGTCTCTAGCTCTTACAGTTTACGAGATCTAGGTGATCATACAGACGGACAGACGGACGGACGGACGGACGGACAGACGGACATGGCTAGATTGACTCAGCTCGTCGTCCTGATCAAGAATATATATACTTTGTGGGGTCTGCCACGCCTCCTTCTGCCTGTTACATACATTTCGGGCTTGCACAATCTTAATAGACCCTTTTGTACTTTTTTAAAGTACAGGGTCTAAAAAGTGCGGCAAATTGGTGTTTCAAAGGAACGTTTGCAACGTACAAAATGTCAAAAGTATATAAACAAAAGTGCCCGAATGCTTGGCTTCAATGCGACGAATTTAAGCCATGGCTTCGCGAGGACAGCACAGACGAGACAAGGGCCTATTGCAACTATTGCAAGACAACTGTCACTACAAAACTGAGTGATTTGCATGCCCACGCAACAACAAAAAAGCACACTAGCGCAATGGGCGGCTTTGAGCAGAAAAACAAAATAGATTTTGGTACATTGCATAAAAAAACCCTAGAGCAGGAAACAGCGCTGTGCTAATTTATTGCTGAGCACACAGCAATGGCACAAATTGACCATTTGGGTAACTTATGCAGCAAGTATTTTGATGGTACAACAGCCGGGCGTATAAAGCTTCATCGCACGAAATGCACAAACATCATTAAAAATGTTTTGGCGCGGCATTTTTACGAAGATTTGTGCGCCGATATTAGAGACTCCAAATTTAGTCTTCTTCTGGATGAGTCAACGGACATTAGCGTCACAAAACTTTTGGGTATTTAACTTAATAATTATTATGATACTTTTATTCAATTCAATGTTTGTTTATTTAATGTGTCTGTATATTTAGGTGTGGTAATTAATTATTTTTCCATTAGAATTTGGTAACGCAACAAATTGTTGAGGCCGTGAAAAAAGCATTATTGACCTACAAATTAGACGTTAAAAACCTAATTGGTATTGGGACAGATAATGCATCCGTTATGATAGGAACAAACAGAAGTGTACACACGGAGTTGAAGAAGGAGGCTCCACAGATTATTTTGGTGAAATGTGTTTGCCATTCCGTGCAACTTGCCTTTAGCCAAGTCTGTAAACAACATTTGCCTGAGAATTTGGAATTTTTAATTTATGAAACCTGTTCAGAGAACAAAAGAAAGACCAGCGAGGTTTGGAGTTGATGAAAATACTAATTCGCACGCCGCGAAATTTCTTTATTTTATAGCATTTCTGGGTTATGTATAACATCATGTACAATCTGTTAATTATCTATGCTTAGGTACAGCGTAGGGTTTTCCCTTATCAGGGTAAATTTCCCATATTTTATTATCTTGTCTTAATTGTTTTATGTCTAGTCTGGACTTTCTGTTTATTCAAGGTCTATCTTTTATTATGTTGTCTAGTGAGCCTAACTCAATACAATGTCTAGGCTCACTGGCAGACTTCTTAATGCCTAATAACTATAGGTCTAGTATGTAACATGTGTTGCTGCAAGGCTCAAAAGATTGTGGCCTGCCGCTGTTGATATGCGATATGCAGCTAGTAATCTGCGTTATCGTCTTGTAGTTTTACATATTTCTTATACATATGATTATTTCTTTATGTCCATACTTGGCGGTTGCACTATATATCTTATATTCCATGTTCATGCTTGAACACTACCATTTCTGAGTTCCACAAACTTAATAGACCCTTTTGTACTTTATTTAAGTACAGGGTCTAAAACAATGGCAAAAAAAAACGATATATGTATATGTTCTATGAATATATATACAATACTAGAGAGACTCCAGCAGCAGGCTTTGGTCTGCATCACAGGGGCGTTGAGAACGACTCCGACGAAAGCCATACAAACAATACTGAATACCGACCCCCTGGATACGTATGTATATCTTCAGGCATGGAAGACGATATTTAATTTTATATATTCCAGAACGAATGCCACGGTTTTCTCCGAATCTACTTGCTCGAGCGAGGTCAAATATGAAGGGTCACCCAATCTGTTTTGTGAAGATACCTTTGATGAATCCAGCTTTGGTTTGGATGGTGATAATGGAAAATACACATACGGGAAGGTGCATCAGCAAAACCACAAAAAAGGCACCCGAAGAGGGCATTACAGGCTCACAAGAGTTGGCTACAGCAATAAGAAACTACTTGAATAAGCCAAGCCCTAGTCGCCCAATATTTTCATATTGGGGTGACCTTATGAACCAACTGCCACCAAGCGTTGCTAGGAGTCTAGAACTCGAATTTACAACAATGCTGCATAAAAAATTAGATGAGCAAAATAATGATAAATAAAAGTGCTCTATATATTTATATTGTGTTATATGATTTATTTATTAACCCCGGCAGATTTCCACTGCCAATCTACAGATCCTGCCTCTGAATTAACATAGTTTTTAGACCCTGTACTTTAAAAAAGTACAAAAGGGTCTATTAAGATTGTGCAAGTCCGAAATGTAGGCAGGCAGAATGAGGCGTGGCAGACCCAACAAAGTATATATATTCTTGATCAGGACGACGAGCTGAGTCGATCTAGCCATGTCCGTCTGTCTGTCTGTCTGTCTGTCCGTCTGTCTGTCCGTCCGTATGATCACCTAGATCTCGGAAACTGTAAGAGCTAGAGACATCATATTTGGCAGTTAGATGCTCCTATAGTGCAAGCAGATCAAGTTTGTTTTAGATTTTTGATACCTCCTCCCCCTCCCCCAAACACCGCGAAAAACTGCCACACCCACAATTTTAAAGATACAAACTTGTGTTTTGACATACGATAATCTTATGATAATCTTTATCGGTGCTGTGAACTGTGGCTCAATCGGATAATAAACACCGGATATATTCAAGATTCAATACCTTGTACTAAGTAAGGGGGGAGCAGCGCGAGCGTATGTGTGGTTCCGTGTGACTTTGCGCTATATGTGTATGTGTGAGTGTTTGTATAGCGTGTGTGTGTGCAAAGGAAAGTACAGGGTCTCCTACTGTCGGTTGCATCCGACTGTAACTTTCCGAGTTTTTTATTATGCAAATGATGGCATCTTTAAAAAAAAGCTGAAAAAAGCCAAATGCATTTATAAAAAATTCAGAATTCCCCGCAATTCACAAATTTTTCCCGCAGTTCGTCTTCAAAAAAAAGCCAGTTTTGACAGGAAAAAAGCGGAATTGGCAGCAGTGGTAGCCAGCACATGAAAAACTGGTTTCTGTTGAGTTGGACCGACATCAAAACGTGTGTTGTCAGTCTTGCATAGACGCCCGAACGGAAAGCACGGTCTGTGTGGAGCTTGGCGATTTTTTCCGTTCAATGTATTTGTATACATGTATACGACCGCATATGCTTATGAATGCTGCTATGATGCAGACTTTGCAGCTTGTGTGCGATTGCACCTGCTCGACCGCTATAGCTTTTATTTTATGTGTATTTTTTCCATTTTATTAATATTAACAATTAGTATAGACATATTATATTCAATATTCAGCAAATTTTATTGCGAGTGCAATTATATTATTCTTCTTTACAATTATTTTTATTAGACCCTGTACTTTTAAAATGTACAAAAGGGTCTATTAAGATTGTGCAATTGACATTTGTGTGTAACAGGCAGAGGGAGTCGTGGCAGACCCCATATTCTTGCAATTATATTATTCTTCTTTACAATTATTTTTATTAGACCCTGTACTTTTAAAATGTACAAAAGGGTCTATTAAGATTGTGCAATTGACATTTGTGTGTAACAGGCAGAGGGAGTCGTGGCAGACCCCATAAAGTATATACATTCTTGATCAGGACGACGAGCTGAGTCGATCTAGCCATGTCCGTCTGTCTGTCCGTCTGTCTGTATGAACACCTAGATGTGCGTGTGTGTGTGCATTGTTAGCCTTAGCTGCTGCAAAGGAAAGTACAGGGTCCCTACTGTCGGTTGCATCCGACTGTAGCTTCCGAGTTTTTAAATTTAGTCCCGTAACATTCCAGGATACAATCTTGAGCAGTTGATTGTTGAAACTAGGGATAACATTTCGAATTGACAAGATTGGTTAATAGTTCAACCAAATTAGTGATTCTATCCAATTTTTGAATTTTTCCACCTTGATATTGACTTTTATAGATGCCTGTATATAGGCTAAAACATCTTATGATGTTGGTGATGTTCCGATGTTCTGATGTTATCAGGGGCAAGTCTAGAAACGAAAATTTGTTTTTTAGGTGGTATCGCTACTAAGGCCTTATGAGAAACTGTCACAAAGCCAATAGAGGCATTCGTGACAGTTGGCGGCGTTACAGCTTCAACCGGATTAGTTTGCTGAATTACTTCAGCCACGCTAACCTCAGTTGAAGCCGGCTCGGAGACCGGACAGGTAACATCCATGGGTACAATGTTTACATTGTCCACGTCTTTACTGCTACAAGGAAGTGGGGACGCAAAGGAGATTAAATTTTTGTTTTGAACATTAGAAGTTGCGGACATGGGCAAGTGATCCGGAACTAAGAGAGTCTTCGGATCCAGGGACAGACGGTGGTTTTCCTTCTTGCGCCTAGGAGACTCAAGACAGAGCTGGCTGACGTCAACTCAATGAGGGAGTTTGCTGACCTGATGTTCCCTTCTGGAATACATCTCGACAAATAGTCTACCACGCGTTCCTCACGCATTCGATCTGGTAGACGTAACGTCTCCATTCCGTTCGTAGTAGAGCCTCCAATTTTCCTTCGGGCTTAATGCTGACTGGGCCCGTAATCATCTTGGGAACATGCTTCTGGAGATTGCTTAACCAATGAGTTATCATAAGGGAGTCACGACCCAGGTTGTCCAACGAATAATCAGCGGGCATGATTTGTTCCGTAAGTTGCTATAATAGACATTTTCAGCCATTGGCACATCTATTCCTTCCTTGTCAATCAATGGACCATTAATGACTGGAATGTAGGTAAGGGCGCCATGCTTAACTACTCCCATACAATCCAGAACCTTACGGATTGGCTCCGGGAGAAAGACGACGGCTCGACACAACTTGTCAAACTCAGCACTACGCATCAGCACCGCTGCCTTGTCGCTGAAACGGGGCTGTAGGGGATAATTTTCCTGTACTTGGATGACACGGTATTCAAAGATGGCTAGACATACACGGTAGAGGGCATATAAATCTGGAGGTTGGCTACTCTGATTGTAGGCCAGGGAAGTAAATAGGGCGTAATTCAAATTCATCCCTATACCTCGGCTCCTCACAGACAACATCATCGCCTTAACATTGGCAATTTCCTTGAGCCTACTCTCTACTTCCTATGGCGTCGTACCGGCTAGCAATTCATCTTTTATCTTGTTGTTATATTGTTCTTGTGTCTCTTTTCCTTTAACTGTGCGATGTGCTTCCATCCGGCCCTTACTGCTCTTAGCATGGGCACGGGATCCTTTCCTCGATCCTTTAGCATGTTGAGAATTCTCGGTAGTGGTTACGGGTACTTCTGAATTATTAGCTTTTTCCATTGTTATCGTGTTGCTGGTAAACAAGTCCGATATCAGAACTCAAAAATTAACAAAAAGCTCGGAAAGCTACAGTCGGATGCAACCGACAGTAGGAGACCCTGTACTTTCCTTTGCAGCAGCTAAGGCTAACAATGCACGCACACACACACACGCACATCGCAAAGTCAGACGCAACCACGCATACACACTTATGTAAATGCATTATGTGCATGCTCGCTGCTCCCCTTTGCCTAGTACGGAAACTTTAATCTCGAATATCTCCGGTATTTATTATCCGATTGAGCCAAAATTCACAGCACAGATAAAGGTTATCATAAGACTATCGTATGCCAAAGCACAAGTTTATCTTTAAAATTGTGGGTGTGGTGGTTTTTCGCGGTTTTTGGAGGGGGAGGTATCCAAAATCTAACACAAATTTGATTTGCTTGTACTATAGGGGCATCTAACTGCCAAATATGATGTCTCTATCTCTTACAGTTTACGGGATCCAGGTATTCATACAGACGGACAGACAGACGGACATGGCTATATCGACTTAGCTCGTCGTCCTGATCAAGAATATACAGTTATGGAAAAATTAATAGAAACGAGCTTGTTGTGTTTTCAGAATCAAATTTAGTTAAGAAAAACTTAACCCATTTACTCCATTTTTTATTTGTTTTAACATATATGAATTGAATTTTAATAATAAGTAACAAAAAAAATAACAATTAAATTCCTTTAACAAATTAAATTAATTTATTTTTGAGGTTTGGCCTCAACAAAGGAAAAATGCTTTAAGAGCAAAATTCTCAATGAATTATATAGTGATCAAATTAATCACTTATACTTAACATTTTTGAGACCAATTCTGTCGGATATGCAAAAAATTAATAAGTGCTTTCAAGGCAATAACACAAACGCCACAGAATTGCTCAACGATTTAATGTTTGGTATTAATTTGCTAAAAAAAATTAGTCATTCCGCCAAACAAAGATATCGATATATTTGATATTGAAGACTTTAAAGAACATGCGGAAGATAATATTTACCAAGGATATGACTTTGAAAAGGAGATGAAGTCTGCAAATATCGATCCAGACATGGAAAAAGATATTCGAACCCGCTGCACAACATTTGTTATTCAGCTTATTAAGCAGCTAAAACAGAAAAATCTTCCATTGAAGAAGATACCTTCGGAGCAAGTAAACGATGCTGATGTATGGTGCAGATCGACTCTTGAAAAGGCTGAAACTTTTGCGTTGCATCTGCAGCAACGTTTCACGCCCTTTCAGCTAAACACACAAGAGGAGAGGGATATGATTAGGAATTACTCGGTATCGGACAATCATGATTATCAATTTCGACCTATAACTGTTGAAGAGATAGAAGGACTAATTACGCGACTGGTATGAGAAAAAACCCCTGGAATGGACCTTATTAATAATGGAGTAATTAAAGCTTTACCGCGCTCAGGTATACTTTATCTTGCTCATATTTTTAATGGCATTTTACATACTGGACACTTTCCAAGCCAATGGAAATGTGCGGTTGTAACAATGATTCCCAAACCAGGAAAATCCTTCAATGAGGTTTCATCGTGCAGGCCAATTAGTCTTCTCTCAAGCCTTTCAAAGATGTTTGAACGACTACTACTTAGTAGATTGTTTGACCAACCCAAGTTCAATAACGCAATACCGGACTTTCAATTTGGTTTTAGAAGCGAACATGGCGCCGAACAGCAACTGATGCGAGTCACACAATTTATTCTCAAAAGCTTCGAACAGAACATGTATTGTTCTGCAGTCTTTTTAGATGTCCAAGAAGCCTTTGATCGAGTATGGTTTGACGGATTGCTGTTTAAACTGAAGGACATGCTGCCGCAAGCTCTCCATCGGATTATAGCCAGTTATTTTGACAAGCGTTCGTTTATAGTTGAATGTCAAGGTGGCATTAGATCAGGATGTAAACCTATTATGGCTGGTGTCCCTTAAGGTGGCGTCTTGAGCCCGATACTGTACACCATTTACACTTCTGATATACCAAAACTACCACCAAGAAGACTGATATCTAGCAACATGCTGTTGGCCACATATGCTGACGACACTGCAGTTTTATCAGCCTCCACAAACGTTACACTTGTGGAAAGAGACATGAACAACTATCTAAAACTACTCACTAAATGGGCCAACAAGTGGTGCATTAAAATAAATGAGAGCAAAACTGGATATGTGATCTACACGCTGAGGTCCTCTAGCGTGCAGCCATTGATTACACTTAATGGAGTTGTCTTAACATCCACTAAGGTACACAAGTATCTTGGAGTGCACTTAGACAGGAAGTTAAACATGATCAAGCATATCTCAGTGGAAACTGTTGATGAAAAGATTCGGAAGATTAGCATGCGCTTTTGGACCCGAATCCTTAATCATGGCAACCAAGAAGCTCGAAACATGGCCACCAACCCCTACATTCCGCGACGTCTGAACAGACCAAGGTATGTATGTTTGCTAAGCCTCTCCTTATCTCTGCAGACTCCACTCCCCACTGATGTCATTGAAGTCCACAACTCTCATGTCACAAACCTGCAACCGGCTTTGTCAAAGGAGCAACGAATTGCAGTTCTGCAAACTGAATTAGCGTCAATTCAGAATCGGCTGTCGGACATGTTACAAATTACCTTACCACCTGGTAAAACACAAGGGCGTAATTTGATAAGCTGGTTGCTGGTTGAGGAGCGCAGTAAGAGGAAGGAGCTACTGGAGGCTCAGCGAGCTGAAGACAGGCGGAGAGCCATCAACGAAACCCGGGCCAATATCGCCCGAAGACTGGAAGCCAGTCGTCAGCAAAATGCAGTTGTATCAGGGTCACAACCTTCTTCTTACAGCTGCACACCACTCACCAAGACTAAACGGTACTTGGAGTTCAAGGCTAGCTTTATCGCTAACGGGCCCATGAGTCCACAAGCGAACTCAAGAGGTCGAATGTCCATTGTCAGGCGGTCCTTTGGCCAACGTCACCTGAGGAAAACGGTAATATATACAAGACTAGACACTGGTCTTATCGCTATTATGATGTTGTCTAACTGCAACTATGGTAGATGCAACCCTCCATCAATAACCCTCGTGACGCATTACGCATGTTGCGCAATGCAAACAATTATATCCACAGTAACACTAATCTGGAAAGATACACCCAATGGAGGCATCACTTCCTGAGAATTAGAAGATTACTACACTGGATATACACGGGACACAGCCACGGCTACTTAATGCTCCACTGAGCATACGAACACACATTATAGGCTGGAATCTTGATGGTTCTATACCAAGGATGAGCCGTGGTTGACTGGAAGTTGGCCCAGCCATTGACGAAACGCCCACATTGTCCTAGATTGACTATATGGTTTGCTTACCATTAGCAACCCAAAATTGAGAATTAAGTAGTTCTCCGTCATTCACCAAACACTTACACTTAATACAAATTGAACACAACAATTTTAACATTATTGTAAGCCAAGTAGGCAGTGACACTTTTTTTTGGAAAACACTTTTTGTATTGTATAAAACATAATAAATTAGTCAATCGAAAATATATTGACTGAAAATAATAATAATTATAATACTACCCCCAGTAGGAAATAAGTATTGTAGCAAAATCAAGCTGAAAGAAATAGCAAACAACATACATATGTATGGCCATAATAATGTGCATTTACACTTAAGTATTCTGGCTCTCGCCTTCGCTCTTTCTGCTTGCCCAAAAGTAGGAAAAGTCTCCTTACTATTGCGAATACAACATACATGCATAAATATATATTGTGTTCTTGCTAATTATCTCTCTCTCTCTCTCTCTGCCACTTGAGAGTCTCTCCTTATTCTTTAACTATTACATACGTACATACGCATCCTCAGAGCGTTAACACTACTCACCTTGAGTTCTGAAACTGACCCAAATCTCTTGATTATTATTATTACATATAATAACCTGCTAATCCTTATCATGCTTTCTTACAATCTACTCCTTTAGACCTAATAATGGCTAATAAAGAAGACCCACAAAAAGCCAATGATTCGGATTCAGAATCAGAAAACATCAACCCAATTGATTTCTCCACCCTTAAAAACTGCTCTAGAGATGAGCTCCTTAGACACTACATTGAGGATAATAAAAAATTCATCAAGAGATTCAAGAAAATAAAAAGTGAATACCCAGGTATAGGTAAACCTAAACCTAACCCTCTCAGCGATAGCCAATTGAACGCCAGAGCAACAATTACCAGACGTCATGTTCCTAAAGAACCCCCAATTATACAACCACAAGTAGCAATATGTCCAAATCCAGTAAATTACATTGAGGCCGACTGGTCTCCAACTGTTCAACTAAAAAGAATAAATGTTCAAAAAACCATTGTAAATGAACTCATCAAAAATAGACAGGAACCATTTAAAAACCTTACAATTAAAAAACTAAATTAAACAGAAATAAAGCAACTGAAACAAATAAAAAGAAAATCTATCAGTTACATAAAACTTTCAATCCCAACTAAAAACCACAACTGTCTTTCATCAAACGTGCACTTCATTTTTACAAACACGTGTAAAAATACACATAAACAAGATTCACTACTGAATTTGTCAGTACTCCACAAAACATCGTATAAACCCCTATAAAAATATCTCTCTATATTCCTCCTCTCTTTCTCACCTTTTCACCCATAGATAACTAAAATGGACAAACTAACTGATACTGACTCAGACCTACAAAATAAAAATAGCGATGATGCACTGGACAAACAGGTCCTACAAGATATTAAAGAACAGGCCAAAATCCACGCCACGCAAAAACCACTGACTATCAATAATGGAAACATACCTGTTTCAACCCAAGGAAAAGCCCAAACAATTGTCATCCCACAAATTGAAGATCCTGAAACATTCACGGAAAATCTCAGCAATGCTCTGGGCGATATTAGTAATATCTCTATTTCCACCACAAATGAAAAAGGACTTATTATTTATTACCAGGAAGAAGACTGTGACAAACTTGTCAACTATCTAAACTCGATCTATATCACTTACCACCATAAAAATAAAAATAATACTAAACTAAGAATTGTAAACTATGGTATCCATCAACACACCTCAACAAAATGGATCGTCCAAGAATTAAATAAAATAGGCTACACTGTCCTAAATGTATCCAACTTGTCTGACTCCTACTCAAAAAGCCCATCAATGCATTTAGAATAGATATCCAATATAAAGATAAAGTTAAACGAATTTTTAGAGTTAAGCAACTCGGTTATTTCAAGGTTAGCATTAAACCTACAACCGAAGCCACATTTATCCTACAATGTCGGCGCTGCCAGAAATATAAGCACAATACCGAAAATATACAAACCCATTTATCTGTCGCAAATGACCTTAATTGAATTTTGCTTTAATAAGTTATGTACCAAAATAAATTATCTTAATAAGTTGAAGACAAAATATATCTTATACTTTATAAACTGTCATGAAGACTACGATAAAAGTAACCTTAAGTAACAAAATCTTTTCATTACACTAGGGCAATACCAAAATAAATCCAAATAATGACAAATTTTGAGTGAATATAAGCCGTGAAATAATTTTTACTGTAATTTCAGGATTCCAGACAATTTAAAAATTTTAAAAAACATTGACAGAAAATAGCTGTTGGCACAATTTTGTCGGCAAAATAAAAACAAATTACCGGAATGATGGAGCACCTAAAAATTGGCCAAATTGCTGACATTGAACGTTAATACAATGACATCGATTTAGTCAAGTGGGAAAACGTTAATGACACTGCCAAATTTTGGATCGAGGTGTTCATGTACAAGGATTCTGGTGGTAGCCGCAGATTCCTTCAACTCACATCTGTTGCCCTGCAAATGTTGTGTTTGCCGTGGTCCAACGCAGAAGTTGAACGAGTATTTACCAAGGTTAACTTGATAAAATCCAATTCGATGCTCCTGGGGACGACGAATAGCATTCTTAGCTTAAGGTAATAATTTATTTTGTGTGACGGATGTTTAAGATTTTGATATTATTTATTTTAATGTACAGATATGGCTTGCGTAGACTGGGAAGCTGCAGTTACCAATACGAATTGCCTCCTAATTATTTACAAATGATTGGCACAAACTACACGTACGATCGTAGATGAAATTTTAAAAATATTGTTAAAAAAAAGTTTTACAAATAATATGAAAACACACGTTTATTTTTACGCTTTTTTTTTGAGTATTTTTAGACCCTGTACTTTAAAAAAGTACAAAAGGGTCTATTAAAATTGTGCAAGTCCGAAATGTATGTAACAGGCAGAAGGAGGCGTGGCAGACCCCGCAAAGTATATATATTCTTGATCAGGACGACGAGCTGAGTCGATCTAGCCATGTCCGTCTGTCCGTCTGTCCGTCCATCCGTCTGTCCGTCTGTATGAACACCTAGATCTCGGAAACTGTAAGAGCTAGAGACATCATATTTGGCAGTTAGATGCCCCTATAGTTCAAGCAGATCAAGTTTGTGTTAGATTTTTGATGAATCCTCCCCCTACCCCAAAACCCGCGAAAAACTCCCTGTGCTGTGAATAGTGGCTCAATCGGATAATAAACACCGGAGATATTCAAGATTCAATTCCCTGTACTTGGTAAGGGGGGAGCAGGGCGAGCGTATGTGTGGTTGCGTGCGACTTTACGATGCATGTGTGCGTGTTCGTTAGCGTGTGTGTGTGCGAAGGAAAGTACAGGGTCTCCGACTGTCGGTTGAATACGTCTGTAGCTTTCCGAGTTTTTCGTGTCTAAATCAGTGGTGCCCAAACTCATACTATCAAACAGTGTGCTTGTGTGCGTAGCAGCGCAGCTTGCGCTGTGAAAAAAAAAATAGCCGAACGCGAGCGTTCGTAAAACCGGAAAATCAGCAAAGCGTGGCGCTCGCATGTGGGCGAGCAGAGGCTGTGTGTGAGAAAACAGCGCTACTAAGCAAAGCGCACATGTGATAGGAATTATGAATTTTGGGCACCACTGGTTTAAATAGACTTTTAGATATGTTGCCCCACGGTCTCCCCTTTATGAGTGATAGCAGTGCATTTGTCAATGTTTTCAGGTAATAAAAATGTTATGTGCAGCTGCCGATTTTTGCCAATGTGATATAGTATATCACGAAGGATATATATGGCACGAAACACCTTCCGAGTTACGAACTCATTGGAGGGTAGGTCCTAGATACGAGTATGCTAAACATATACCGTAATGACTGAAGTACTATTACCCTATGAATACCAAGAAATTCGAATTGTTAAGTAAGCTGACGTTCCTAAAATTCTTAACTGTTTTATCTACATATAAATCTGCCATACGTCCTTCTGTCTGTTACCCATAAATGTCAATTGCTCACGCTTAATAGACCCCCATTAACTGACTTAGCCATTTGGTATCTGTATTTTACATTTAACTTTAATTTAAAACAGATTCAATAAACTTCGCCTGAATCAAGTGAATCAAGAAATTAGCCGTTAACGAGGTTTCGGCATGTCGGGCTTATCAAAAGCCTTACGAAGTTCTGTTACTCAGAAGGCGACAAGCCGGTGCATAAGTTCCTAAGGAATGCGAGCTGAGTTCCCGGTGTCGTCATGCATTGACGTATATGTATGTGCTCTGGGTTGGGATCCTTAAATACACTCTTGAAGCCATTGGCCAAGTCTATATAGTAGCGCTTGTGCTCTGGTAACAGACTATGCCATCTTTCCGCCGCGCACTTCACGCTTTGACTGGCCGACATACGCATCTCCTTATACTCATGCCGGAAGTGTGTTAAAAAGATTAAAAACAGATTCCGGCAATAGACGCCCACTTGACGGTTTGGCTCCTTCTTAGGACTTCGCTTCTCTGGTTGCCTAGAAGAGGCATCGTACGGTTTGGTAGTATCTCTCGTCTTCTTCTTTATGACTTTTCCCATATTTGTAGTATATGGTATATAAGTATGTATAATATATAAGAATATTAAATATTCGTTTTTGTGCTTGTGTTGTTTAGTATTGTGATATGTGATTTGAAGTGAAGGCAGAATAAAGGGAGTTACTACATTCAGTATATGGGAAATGGTATAAAGCATAGCTTGCAAATAACTGTTAACCGAATGGTGCGGTCTCAAAATAAGTGTTTTTCACTCAGACTTTGAGTTAAAAGTCTGAGTGCAACCGATTGATTGCTCGCGCTCAGTCGAAGAACATGTTTTTCTGTTCTCATTCGGTCTGCTCATTCTGGGACCGTTTGCCCACAGTCGACGATTCAAAAAGTCTTTTGCGCATGTATGTGTGTATGTAAAGAATCGTGGGTTCTACGCGTCACTTTGGTTTGTGAACTTCGCTTGTGAACAGTGGTCAAGTTTAGTAAAAAAAAAGTGAAGTAAATAAAAAAGTGCATAAATTTTTTGTATTTCATTCAATTGATAATAAATCGAAGTGCAAAGTATGCGGAGTAAATCTACAGGTACAAATTTATTTTCAGTTAGTTTTTAATATGTACATACATATGTTATTAAAGAAAATAATATGTATACACACAGTGTTACCTCTGATAATGGGAGAAACATGGTCAAAGCCGTAGAAATTCTAAATGACGACACAGAGGAATCCCTTTTTGAAGATGACACTAAAGGGGAAAATTTGATGGGTAAACTGAGCGAGATTAGCGAAAAAATTAGTATCTGCCGCAAATTATAGGTAAGTAAAGTACGAATAGAAATATATTTTCTTATATACATGTATAAAATAAATATGGGCATTTCGCGCGCGCGCGATTTTTTTTTTTCAAAAAAAATTCTTGCCTGCGGCGCTACTTTGCATATTCTTATTTCCTTTATAATTTGATATATAATATAATCTTAATATTGAAAAAAAAAAAAAAAAAAAAATTAATTACTACGTATTTTACGTTGTAAAATTTTTGATTTATTTATATTTCACGCATAAGTATATTTAAAGTGTGAAAAGTGAAAATATATAAAATATAAATAAATATATGTATCCACAGTATTTACGCTAAGCAAAATTTGACAAAAATTTTAAGCTTCACAGACCACTGTACCGCGACGAGCACACAGACAGGCGCTTGAATTTTGTGTATTCATAATTTGTCAGTGTGCGTGTTTGCTAGCATTTTGTATGGGAATTAGGCCAAACTTTAAAGATTTGTTGTGGCTAAACTAAGAGCGTCCCCAACATAATTTTGATACCCAAATGCTAGTTAAAGTACCCCCTATCTATGGTTTTTTTTTTTTTTTTTTTTTGGAAGGGGCTCCACTAATAGATAATTACCACTCTTTGTTAGCTAAACTAACAATAAAGTAATTTTAAAAAAATTCGTTTTTTAATCAAAATACATATTAGTTTGAGATATAAAAAATGTATATTTAACGTTTTGAAAAGTTTTTTCGTGAAAATTGAACGTACATTAGTACACAACGTAGCACTGTGCAGTCAAACAAAACAAATTGTAAAAAAAACTCGGAAAGCTACAGTCGGATGCAACCGACAGTAGGAGACCCTGTACTTTCCTTTGCACACACACAAACACTCACACATGCACACATAGCGCAAAGCGCACATAGCGCAACCACACATACGCTCGCGCTGCTCCCCCCTTACCAATTAGAGGGAATTGAAATATCTCCGGTGTTTATTATCCGATTGAGCCACAATTCACAGCACAGATACTTTTTCAGTCAATCGGTCTTTTAATAAGTCTCTTTCCGCGAGCGTCACTCATATCTCTCTTTGTGCGATGTTCGTTAAGCAAGCGTTTTAAGGTCATCTCATCGTAATGCGCTGAACATAAAACCAAAACAAAAAGAATCAAAGTCTGATGCTCAGAGAGAGAACGAGAATGCATGCTTTTTTTCGGTTGCTCTCGCGAGCAGAGCGTAAGAAAATTAACTGTTAACAGTTATTTGCAAGCTCTCAGTGGCGCGAATGTGACCCACAGAATTAATACTGTGGGTCCCATTTTGGTACGAACCAGAGAACTGCAAGAGTCCACCGGCACTCAAGGTGCACCGGGTAAATGTAGGGTGATTCTGGCACCCTCGTGTTTTTTGCCACCGGACAACTGAGTATAAGTGCGAGCCTCGCAATAATGCATAAGTGTGTGCCGCACCATGCATCAATATAGAGCAGGTAGTTTTTTGAACAAGCGTGTGAGCGCATGCCGGCGCGTTAGCGTCGCAAGAAGGATGGGTGAAAAGAAAAACACGAAAAAAAAAGCCTAAAATTGTATTTAGTGTGTTGCGTATTAGGGTTTATTTTTTGCAAGCCTTCGCTTGAGTTGTTCTTTTTACTACCTGCTGCTCCAAATGCGTCGCTAAATAAAACAAATTATTTCTATTGATCTTACATTTTATTTAACATAATTTTTTGCTTCATTGCATATTTCTTATTTGTAATTATTTATTATTTAACATACATACATACTTATTTTTTTGCTTCATTGCGTATCACTTAATTTTTAATTATTTATTATTTAACATATTTTTTGTAGCTTCAGGTCGTTTTATTCAAATTTATTTTATTTTTTATTTAAATTTATTATAATAGGAATGGAGAAAAAGTAAATTATCAACAGTTTTAGGTCCTAGTCTATTTATTTTCTCTGTAATTACATTGCCCGCTAAGGAAAAAACTCTCTCGGCCGCTGCACTGCTCGATGGTATGAGATTACATAATATTGTCCAAATAACACTTTTGCCCTTGTGAGTTGTAATCGCCACGTTCTATTTTACTTTTAATTATGTCCGCCGTCATTATGATTGTCTCCGCAACAAGTTCAAAGATGCACTGAACTTGAACGCAAAGAACAGATCATGCAAAAGCACCATGTTTAAAAAACACTCAAGTGATTCTTGTGTGTTTTGCCTACTTCTATTAATCCCGCATTGCCTTTTTTGTTACTTGTGATTATTCCTTCATTCGTTTTGAGTGCAAGTGCGACCGGCACGCGTTGCTCAAAAAGGAATGGGCGCAAGCACAAAAAATAACGGCACCTTGTATCAGCGAGAGCGTAATAATGCCGGCACTCATAGCACACACGCATTTTTTGATAAGTGTGTGTCTTTGCTTTGCTTAGCCGGGTGTGAGTGGCTCCGGGACACAAATTTTATTGAGTGTGAGTAAGGTGGCAAAAAGTGACACCCTTGCAGTTCTCTGGTACGAACCTAGGCTCAAAAGTAACCCTCGACTTGCATTATTTTTACATTGCGATGGCCGTTTTTCATACCACAAAGGCCTCTGTGTATTCAAGCAAGTGGGCCGATTAAAGGGGAAACGAACGTAGGGTTAGAACCACGACTCCGTAAGAAAATAAAAAAAAGTAATTCTGTGAGTGACAAAACTGGCCACTCGCTGCAATACAAAAGGTCTGTATGTGGGCACCCCATTGGATTACCCTGTGTTATGCCCAGTAATGCAGATAATATTAGCATTTGTCGTAATAAAATAAGAAAAGAAAATACATAAATGGTTTTTAATTTTTTTACGCACTTTTAACACGCGGCGTGTTTGAATTCACAAAGCAATTAAAACTGGCACGCCAAAGGAACGACGAAACAAAAAGGCAACCAAAAAAACGGAATAAAAAAAGAAAATAGTCAAAAAAAGAAACAACAAAAAACCCACAGAAAAGACAGAGATGGCGCTATTCTGCTTGTATTCTTCAACTTTGCCTGTGCGCCGAACGCAGGCAAACGACAGAGCATAGCAAATCCAAACACTTCCCCACGCACAGTGCTGCCAACTTTTGACCAGCAAAAAAAGCTGTTTTTGACTGGAAGAATGGAAAAAAAAAACTAAAAAAAAATTTAAAAAAACCGAATAAAAAAGCGAAATAATCTTAAAAAAATATTAGTGCCTATCATGCGCACATATTTTGCAGGCACTTCATAGTCGACGCAGCATTTTCCGATCCTTCTCAAACCGTATCTGTATATTAAAATAATTCTGAATACAGTACAACTTTAGCTTGAAATTAACACTTTACCTTATGCATAGAATGCTGTTAGTTGTGCTTAGGCCCATCGAATTCCTTAATTTTGATTTAATAAGGTTTACATGGCTAAAAGCCTTTTCTATTTCGGCGTTTGACCAGGGCAAATACAACATTTTTATGGCCACAGTTGCCAACTCAAAAAATCTGCGGTTGCCACCTGAATCTTTAAAATTTAGCACTTCAACCAAAAATATCATTGTGTCGCTGTTGTTTTCCCACTTAATCAAATACTTTTCTTCACCGCGCTCAATATCTTGGTGACGGAAAAAGCATCAATCTGCTTCAGAATTTTAAAGTTATCCGGTAGTCTAAAAGTAATAGACAAATTATTTAGTCGCTTATAAAAAATAACACAAAATTGCTTACCTCTGTTTTAATTGTTTAATCAATTCAATTGTAAAATCTGTGCAGCGCCCGAATTTCTTTTTCTTTATTTTGATTTAAATTTAGGGACTTTATCTTTTTTTCGAAATCGTAGCCCTTCTGGAGAGTTGTGTCCGCATACCTCTCAATATCGTCAGTTTCAAATATATTAACTTCAACTCCTGGTGGTATAACTCCTTTCATTAGAGAATTTATGACAAACTCCAAATCATTTAGCAATTCTGTTGCGTTGTCGTTGTTGCTTTAAAATGACCTGTTCACCTTTTGAAAGTCGCAAAGAATTTGGTTTTTTGTGTACTTTTTGCACATTTCATACAAATTGGAAATAAAAATGTGACAAGCGAGATCAGCAGAATAAAACTTTAATGTACTGCAAAGAAAAGAACGAGTACAAGCGGAGATTCGCGATAAAATGGTAATAATTGTTGATAAGCATAGAGACGCAGGCAGAGGAACTTCCAACGATGGAAATACAGCCAGGAAATTTTTTGGTAACCCGAGCTTGGCATCTGATATTACAGGCATTGATGATGAAGTCATAACCCGATGCGCACCGATATTGCAAGCCTTAGAATCAGGATATTCTATTAATGCTAAAAAATTCGAAACCTATGCGTTGGATACTGCTAAGCAGTTGATAAAAATATATCCATGGTACTATCTTCCAGCAACAGTGCATAAAATTTAAATTCACGGTGCGAAAGTGATAGAGCATGCGTTGCTGTCAATTGAAGAGCTATCAGAAGAAGCTGCGGAGTCCAACAACTAAGAAATAAAGAAATGCCGGCTATAACATACACAGTAGATGTCTCGCATATTGACAAATACAGATTTAATTAATACACTTCTTTTGCGTTCAGTCTTTTATAACAAGTCAAAAGAAACAACCAAAAAGACACAAATCTAAGTTTTTTTCCTGTACATTTGATGTATTAGAAGATATTTGTTAATCTTTTTTATTTTACTCCTATTAGCATTCATTTAAATTTTATTTTTAATGATTTAAATACATTTATTCTTATTGTTCAAGCATGAACATGGAATATAAATACAGTAGAGTCCGGTTATAACGACTCTGCTTAAAGCGTCCGTCCGGCTATTGTGACGAAAACTCGATGGCTTGGTTGGTCCCCATACAAACTTATATGAAAGGGACTCCGCTTAGTACGTTTCCGCTTTTAGCGACAAACCGCCTATACAGACGGGATTTTTCACAATTCAACCGGATATTGCGACGTACCGAAAAAAAAATACAGCGAAATAATGCCAAATTTAAGCATCAAACGACGCTGTTAGAAATGTATGTATCTATCAGTGATCGGCACCCTTGCTTGTGTGTGTAGCAGCGACTCTACTCTCTCTTAGTTTTAGTTGTCGCCTTAGCAACGCTGCTGAGAGAAAGAGAGAGAGAGAGAGTCGAAGTGCAATACCGACGTCACACAAATGTTTACAGCGTGCGTGTGCAGACCTCATAGCCTATTCTATGAGATGTCCCGTTATAATTCTAGTTTTTTCTGATTTTTTTCAAGTAAAACTGAATGCGTAAATTCACCAAATGTGAGTTAATGCGCAAAATGCGCCATAATGAGCTCATTCAGTTTAAGCTCGACACTTGTGCATTTCACCCGCAAAATGATAAATTTTTTGTTTTGATTAAAAAATTAATTTGTTTTATTTTAAAACTTATTACAAACATGGCAACCCTAAAATAAACAAAAAAAATTTTTTTTTGCTCCTTTTGGTTAATGCGTCGTCCGGGTATAACGACGTAAAATCGTCGGTCCCTTGAAAGTCGCTATAACCGGACTCTACTGTATACATATATATCAACCGTCACAATATGTTTAAGTATGGACATAAAGAAATAATCATATGTATTAGAAATATGTAAAACTACAAGACGATAACGCAGATTACTAGCTGCATATCATATATCAACAGTGGCAGGCCACAATCTTTGGGTCTTGCAGCAGATAATATTACAGACTTGACCTAAGTAAACAGAACACATATGTAAAACTAGAATATTGATAACAGACACAAACTATATGCACATAAGAAGGAAATGTTAGTACATAGTTAGCATAGATAAGTACCATATTGTACATGATCTTATACATAGCCCAGAAATGGTATAAAATAAACAAGACTGGCCCCGTGCCAGTGAGTTGATCATCAAACCCCTAACCTCGCTGATCTTTCATTTGTTCTCTGAACATTTGATCCGGCTCGAAGGAGACAAGCACTAAGCAAGAAATATATAGAGAAGTCAAACAGCGCAAAACTACTATCAGAAAAAACGGCTGAGCGTGGAACTCCAGAATGCGTTCGGCTTTTCGAGTTCGATTCATTCGTTCGAAAGCAAGCACAACAAGAAATCACATTTCAGTCGCAGATCGACCGCGGAACGATGAGCATGGGTGTGTTTCTTCGCGCTGTGCTCTCGTTTCTGTGCATGTGTGTATATGTGTACAAGCGCTCGCACGTTTGTATGCGTGTGCAAATTTCTGTTTGCAAAGTCTTTTTCGTAGATTTCGGGCGGCCACAGCTAGTGCGTCGCGAGGGCTCACTTGCTTATGACGTCACAGCAATACTCAGCGGCTAGCGCTTGCATTGAAGGCAAATAATTTTTTGCTTAGTGCTGCGGCTGACTCTTTAAATGTATGTTGTTGTTGTCAGCTGTGCAAAACAGGTTTTGCCGAATTTTGTTGTTTTTCGACTTTGCTCGCGGCTTGTGCCTGCATGCGGTCGATTGTTGTTGTTCTGGGTGTTTTGCAGCTTGTGTGCGATTGCACCTGCTCGATCGCTATAGCTTTTATTTAATATGAGTATTTGTTCCTTTTTACTAATATTAACAATTAGTATAGACATATTATATTCAAAATTCAGCAAATTTTATTGCGAGATCAATTACGTTACTCTTCCTAACTTTACGATTATTTATATATTTTAAATAAATTTTAATTAGTTGTTAAATTCTATTGTAGTTAGAATTATGCTTAAACTTAAATATTTATGTATCTGCGTACATTTTTAATTTTGTTACATACATATACATATTAGAGGTCTGCATGAATTAATTCAAAACGGCATATGAGACATTCATATCTCAGTGAATTGAATGAATTCGGCTGCGAATTCCACTGAATTTGAGTGAATGCGTGCGCCGTCGTTGTACTCACCATTGTTGCCATTTTAGCTTATTTCAAGCTATATTTAGCATATTTTAAAATGAAATAGCTTGAAAAATACTTGAAATGCATATAGCTTAAAATCTGGCTTTTTTCTAATTTCATGTAGCTAATTTCGGCTTAAAAAAATGTATAACAAAACATGTTTTGTTTTTCGATTGTATTATAATTTTTGGTAATTTTTATCGATAATTTGGAAAAAGTCATATTTGTTGTTGGTATTTTAATAATAATCGTTAGCTAGTTTCGGTTACACTGAAATTTTGCAAGTGTTTGTTTTGCGTTTGTTATTGCGTCGTTTTAGAAACATGCCGAAAGAATCTTATAAAAAAAATTTCCGCGATTCGTGGTTAAATTTCGAAGAGATTAAGCAGTGGCTACGCAAAGTGCCAACTGACTACACAAAAGCGTACTGCTGCTTTTGTAAGGTATCGATTGGGGCCAAGTTATTTGAGTTACGGCAGCATGCTCAAGCTAAAAAACATATTGCGTGCATTGCAAGCGTGGCACAAAATCACATAATACATTTTGGTAGACAGCCCACAAAAACAGAGGAGCAGGAGGTTGCATTTTGTTTGAACATTGCTGAACACTCAGCCATAGCACCTATTGACCAAATGTGTTTAAAAAGCTTGAACGCAATATTAAGAATAAGGTTTGTTTTTGAAATTTTAAATTAATTAAAATATACTAAGTATTTTTTTTTTAATGTTTTAGATATGGACTGCGACGTTATGGCAAATGTTGCGATGACTACCAACTTCCAACGAAATACCTCGCTTTAGTTCAATCATCTGCCAAATAAATGGAATCTAATGATGAAGTTGATGAAATTATTTTTTTACTTTAATAGTTATATAAATATCATATCAATATCGTATCAATAAAAGTAAAAAATCAACTAATTTAATGTTTTCTATGGTTAGCTTATTTTAGCTTTTTTTTAATGTTTTAGCTTATTCTAGCTTATTTTTTTCTTCAATCTAGCTTATTTTATCTCTCAAAATCTGGCAGCACTGGTACTCACAACTACACACTCACACATAGGGAGAGCGAATTGAATGCCGAAAGAGCCGAATACAGAGAATGAGTATTCGTTTACGTGCGCTTACAGTGGGAAACATAATTTGATGACATATAATTGACTTCAATAGTATATACCGCTCACTTAAGTTAGGGCTTTGCTTTAAATGTTAACATCGGACAACAAACCTTTATTGACAAAATCACAATTCAACGTTATTTAATAAACCATTATTGTTAGTATCTAAACTAAACACTCACATTGGACAGACAATTAAAAACAATTAATTAGACCCTGTACTTTAAAAAAGTACAAAGGGTCTATTAAGATTGTGCAAGTCCGAAATGTATGTAACAGGTAGAAGGAGGCGTGGCAGACCCCATAAAGTATATATATTCGTTTACGTGCGCTTACAGTGGGAAACATAATTTGATGACATATAATTGACTTCATTAGTATATACCGCTCAAAAGTTTTCCCTTCAAAATGGAAGGCGAAATTTCGCATACTGTTGGCTAAGAAAGTTGATTTTCACTTAAGTTAGGGCTTTGCTTTAAATGTTAACATCGGACAACAAACCTTTATTGACAAAATCACAATTCAACGTTATTTAATAAACCATTATTGTTAGTATCTAAACTAAACACTCACATTGGACAGACAATTAAAAACAATTAATTTATTTAACTACACACAAATTTTTATTAATATAATACACATATAATTACTTACATTTTTATCTTCACAACTTTGCGAACTCATCGTGCCGAACGCTTGCAGAAAAGTAACATGCGCTGCGCAATATGACTGCGCAGTCGTTGTATTCTGAGTATTCTAAGAATTCTTTGCTGCCTTCGTTCATTCATTCTGTTTTGCACACGCATTCACTCAATTCAGTGTGTTATGAATACTCAAAATTTCGCAGAATTGAGTACAGAATGAGATGCGAACTCGATCAGCTGAATGCGTTGTACTCAAAAATGAGTACAACATTCAGAAGTACTCAGTGAAGCTTATGCTTGAATGCGGCCATGCAGACCTCTAATACATATGTAAGGACTACAGTTAAAAATGTAAATAATTGTAAAGTTAGGAAGAGTAACGTAGTTGAATTCGCAATAAAATTTGCTGAATTTTGAATACAATATATCTATACTAATTGTTCTGCGCTGACACTCACAAGTCTGAAACATCAAAATTGAGAATCATGGAAGTGGAAGTGCCAAGGAGAGGAGCGCAGATATATAGGATGCAAAAAGCCAAGATTATGTAACTCTACAGAATTTAGTAGGCCATACATAAATGCGCACTCGCGGATTATTGAAAATCATGTTTCAGGGGACAATAATAACAGAAGTTTGACTGCAATATATTAATGAGGCTGCGATGGAAGCGGTGGCCACGCGACCTATCGCAAAAGTTTGAAGATGGTGAAATAAGTATGGTCGATCAGCATTTATTTACTGTTTGCCTTGTACCATTACAAGTTCAGCTTGGTTCGACAATATTGTGGAAGAACACGCGACCTTCATCAACCCGCTATTGTCCCATAAATCTCATTTGTCAAAAAAAAACAAGTGAATTAATAACTTTGGAAATTGACAATGTAATAAGCCAAATAACGTCCATCAAGCCAACACCTATCAGCTCATATACCATACTCCATGAATTTCATCTGACGCTGCTGTATGGTAAAACATTTGGCGTTCTAGCAGAAGCATCCACACAGACATGCGGAATTGGTAAAACGTTACCTAGTTGACTCAGATCTATTGAAATATGGCTAATCTAGTCTTCATGCGTGGGTTAGATTTTTTGAATGTGTTTTACTTTTATCCTAAAGACTATCCATTAAAAAATGGCAAGTACGCGGCGCAGATAAGTCGGAGGTGGAAGCTAGAAAATTAAAAATATAGTCAGAGCTAAGGAAAGAAATGGGCATATTAGTGGACATACCAATGGCTGGTAGTGGCAACACCAACAATGGTAATACAGCTAGACGATTTTTCAGCCAACCTGATGTGGTATCACGCAACACAGGAGTTAGCGAGGCACTCATTTATAATTTTAGTGTCATTTTACGTGCTTTAACTTGTGGATATGAAATCAATATCGATGCATTTAGTTCTTATGCCGTGAAATCAGCTGAAATGTTTGTCGACTTGTATCCATGGTTTTATGTGCCATCATCTGTCCATAAGATATTAATTCATGGTGCAGACATCATAAAGCATGTGGGTCTTCCTATTGGCATGATGCCTGAACAAGACATTGAAGCCAGGAATAAGGATTGCCGAAATATACGGGAGAATCATTCTGGAAAGAACAATAGATGTAATGCAATGGAAGATGTTATGCACGCATTTCTCGTGTCTTCTATATACCAGTAGGGTCACACAACACACCATGTTCTTTGCGCCCTCTAAAATACCAAATTCGACGCTAAAGTTATTCTTTTGTGTTGCCCAATGCACGATATCTCATTCGATTTTTAAAATTTTCGGCATCTATTTCAAAAATCTTTTTATCAACTATATGGCTATATAAGAAGGAAAATTGCGTGACGCAATCAAAACGAGAGATAAATCAGAAAGTATATAGCTAAGGTGTTGTGATTCCTAAACAATACAACTCGTTTCCTCACCACCATTGAGGTAGAGTTTTTCGTGCGTTTTTTTTATAGTGGTATCCCCAAGAGGCCTAATCCACATTGAGTAATAAATAAAAGCGTGTTAATCTTTATTAATTTTGTATTATATTTTTGCATATCATACATGTAAGATTCACATCTGAAATGCTGTATATATTTTCATTACATAAGTTGCTGCAATCTACTGAGTTCGTTATACTTGTATTTTTTTTGCAATGAATGCAAATTCCTTTCATGGAATCACTTTTATTTAAAATTGATTTAAATAAATCTTTTCTAAATTCATTTGGATTTATTAAATTAGTGAGTGACATGTTTGCATATAACACTTTGCAAATTGTAAACTTAAAATTCCACAATTAAAAGTGTCTTTTTGCAAATCATGATCCACATTTGTTAATGTATAACTAAACTTACGTCCTATATTATTATAGAATTTAGTAAATTTAGCTTTTGTTGGAGTATTTCCAAAAGGATCAATGAAAATCATTTCCTTTTTAATTTTATTAATAAATAAAATAAAAAATTACTATTGTAGCAGTGAGGTATAATAATTATATCTTTTTTGCTATCAAAAGTTTCTAATATATAACTAAAATCACTAAAACAACGATAATCTAGTATACATGGAAGACTTTGTATACATTCGTCATGCTGTTCTTAAATTAGAGCTGTTAAAAGTGTGTCCACAATGAAATTTGTTAACCACTTACGCTCGTATAATGATTCCAAGTCACTTAATGTAATAAAATACAAAAATTGACTAGCATTATCGTTATTAACAATTTTAAAAAGCGTTGAGCAATTTAAAATATATACATTTTTACTTACATTAATGGGTATATTATAACTTTTAAGCATAATATTTTTGAAACTCTCTTCCATGTCAAAATGACATACATAGGTATGATCCATTTGAATTGAATTTTGAATATCCTCTATAGATGATAATTGCATACTTAAATTGGCTTTACTTTTATACAGATCATTGATACATGATCCATTGTATGATTCAAGAGCATTTATTGCTCCTGTGAAATCTGCCTTAAATAAGCCAACCTTAAGTTTTTTAACGCCTTTTTTACATCAACTTTCTTTAAAATCGGAAAGTTTTTTGGTTGACATATCATTTGGCAAATTTTTATTAATTTTTTTTTATAGGATGCTTATTTTGGTCTAGCCTTAACAATTGCACCATGTTTTACCGGGATATTCATATATTCCGGACACTATGTTTTAGTGTTTTAAAAAAGGCTTCTATTGGTCCATTGCTGGGCCTTGTATTGGTATCATCTATATAAATACCAATAACATTTGTCCAAAATGGTGCAAACACAATATATTTTCCCAAAATAAGATCGAAAATTACGGGATGATGATTGGTTTGGGCACATTCGGATTGTTCTTGGAGCATGTCTTTGATTTTTCGACAAAAGTTTTAAAACGAACTCTAAATCTACTTTAGCCTGCAATCGTTTGCAATGATTCTGTCTTTTTTAAAGTAGAAACACCAGCATTTTCATGATGTTTTACATTAAATGTTTCAGTATTATTGCCTGTTAAATACAAAATGGCATTAAGAACCACTTTATTCCGAAAAGGAGATAATAGAATTGTGGCCACGTTTTTAAAACATTCCTCTAAATCTTCTATACCGCATATGTTATATGCATAACCTAAATCTCTAAGTTTTATATTGCTCAAGCCTACTGTACTGTCAATATCAGACCACATTATTTTGCAATAATGGCTCGTGCAAAATTGAACTCAAACTTTTGGAAACATTTTGCTTTCGCCATAAAAATATTAAAAACAGTGTTTAAAAAACTGCAGTCGAAGTAGGAAAAGTCGCAATATTTTTGCTTTTCACTGCTTCGACTGCGAGCGACTTCTTAAAATTAACAGTTGCTTCTGCTTCTGCTTCTGAAAAAAAAACAGAAGTCGCAGTCGAAGCAAAAGCAGAAAACGATCGCTGACGAAAAGCGAATCAGCAGCAGCAGACGCCGTTTAAAATTTTTGACTTTGCTTTGCTGCTGCTTTTGCTAAGCAACGCAAGTCGAAGCAGCAGCAACTGTTCTACTTCTGCAAGTCGCCAGCAGCAGCAGTCGCCGTTATAGAATATTTGATTTTGCTTTGCTGCTGCTTTCGCTAAGCAACGCAAGTCGAAGCAGCAGCAACTGTTCGCTTTGCTTTGCTGCTGCTTTCGATTCTGCAAGTCGCCGCAAGTCGCAGTCGTGACTGCTGACGAAATTACTGTCGCGACTGAATTTTTCTGCGTATTTCGAAAATAATGTTGATGAAGGCATAGCTACATGTAAAACATGTAAAAGTAAGCTAAAAAATAATAGACTTTCAAATTTAAAAACTCATTTACTTAATTTACACAAAATAATTTTAAATGCCGCAAGTGTCGAACAGTTTGAAACGTCGTCGTCAAATTCCTCCATAAAATTAAAAAAAAAAAACAATTAGAAAAAAAAGAATTTGAAAGTCTATTTTGAATAATATTGTTGAATTCTTATATTTTATTTTTAATTTCCGTATAAAAAAAATGAATTTGAAAGTCTATTTTGAATAATAATAATATTTATTAGAATACAAGGGGAGCAGCAAACAGCATAGGCAGCAAAGTCAATCTCGACAGCAGTCGCGACTGCGACTTGCAGATGTCGAACGTTGCTTAGCAAAAGCAGCAGCAAAGCAAAGTCAAAAATTTTTTAACGGCGTCTGCTGCTGCTGATTCGCTTTTCGTCGGCGATCGTTTTCTGCTTTTGCTTCGACTGCGACTTCTGTTTTGTTCAGAAGCAGAAGCAGAAGCAGAAGCAAAATCACTTGAAATGAAACTTGCTGCAGTTTTTTAAACACTGATTTAAAACACATTTCATTGTATTCAATTATAGTTGAATTACAGCATTCTTTTAAAATAGCCCTTATTATGGCAAAGCTTACGTCTGTTATGACTCGTTTGCCAAGGGCCGACTGCAATTTATTTTCCTTACAAAACCTATTTAGCTCACATAAAAAGTGACCAATGTCATAGGCTGTGTGATTAGAAAGAATTCCATGTGCAATTCGATATGTTATATGCAATTGTGGGATATGTGCAACCAATGAATAAATAAAAATTCTCTTATTTACTACATTCATTGGTCGTACTACTCCACCTGTTGCATTCATATGAACTGTATGTACATTAAAAGTTTTAAATAAAATATTCAAATGTTCCTTGGATACAATGGGAATATCCAAATCATTTCATATCATATGCGTCTTTGAAATCATCTCTTTCAAAGTCATGCTTTGCATTTTCCTCTGAAATGAGAAATGACAAATTTTTATTTTGCATTTGATCATTTCCAACCAAAGCTCTATCAGTATTTATGTTATTGATTAGCTTTGTTCTAAATTCAAAAGCTGTGCTACCTTTGATTTCACTCTTTGCCATTAAGCGATTAATTCTTCTACATTGTGTAACTTTCCTTTCCAAAGTGACCTTGTTTGAATAAATATGAACAACACCAATTGCAGTATCCATATGCAATGAATGATTTATTTTTATTAACCCTTATTTATTTAAAATTAATTGCACGTGCATTATTAGTAGAAAAAAATGTTTCGCTAACAATGTGTGATATTACTTTTTTGCTCAAAGAACACTGTACTCCATCTCTCAGCTTTATTTTGAAAATCATCAATTTCCATTATAGCAATGAAATGTGAGTAGTCTGAATTTGGCAAACGAATACCATTTGGGTTATTAACCATTTGCACATCGACATTAAGACCTTTATTTTCAGCCCTGCAATCTTTTCGATAGTACTTTAAATCTGCTTCGATAAGACTTTGGCCAATAGTGCTGAGAGAATTATCTCCTATGGATATATTGACATCACATGTTGATTTTTTTGTGAATCTATTTGATGGCCAAAAGAAACAAAGGAACGTTTTATGTTTTGAATATTTCTTTTAAAGCTTTTAAGTACACAATATCGCCACTTTGTGCAAACACGGTTTACTCTAACAACGCTATTTTCATTTGCCAATTTTGTATTGACAATTTCAGCAATTGAATAATAATCTTTATCGACAAGTGTCTCATTTTTAATAAGACCACTTACCACTGCTGTTCTTATTGCAGCACTTAGTCCCTCTTTATGGCTGAAAAGAAAAATGAATAAAATTAATTATATAAAAGGCAAGAAACCGACATAAAAGTACCCTGACCATACATATATACTAAGCATACAAAAACACAAATGAGTTAATGGTTTACTTAGTACTAACTTCTGGTTTATTCACCGGTTTTTATGTGACGAATTAAAGAACGATTAATATGACACATATATATATACATATATATTTAAGTTATTTTTGGGCGAATTGGGCATGGCTACCATAATTGGAAACAAACTTCGCACTTATAGTTTTTAAAGCATACACATAAATATATTTGTATGTAGGTTCTCATCTAGACAAACATAAATAGATAGGGCTAAATAAACTAAGCTCGTCCCGAAAAATTATAATATTATATATTATATATAAAATTTAATCGCTTGTTTATGAATCGCTGTTCCTCATAAACTGTAAATTCCACTGAACACAGGGTTGCCAGAACTCAATATAGACTGCATATTGATGTTGCCACGGCATCACAAAAAGCTAAGCATGTGAGACCACAGTTTTTCGGGAAAACTTTGAATTTGTATATAATAATAATAATAATAATAATATGCAAAAATATAACATAAAATTATAACACAAAATTAATAAAAATTAACAAGCTTTTATTCATTAATTAATGAGGATTTGGCCTCTTGGGGATACTACCCCAATGGAAGAAAAGTTGCAAAGCGTTAAATAAAAAAGAGCCAACATTTTTAATTTCATTATTATTATAATTATTATTTTTATAATTATTATTACAAGTAGCTAGTTTTATTATTAAATTTATTTCTGGCGCCATTTCACGATCACAAAAAAGCGCCAATTTTGACGCAAAAGCGTCAAATGTGGCAACCGTATTTAAATGCAATGTACGCAGCCAACGGAAGTACACAAGGGCCGCAACCAACATTGAGAATGGCGCATCTAACGCCCGCCTATACCCAGCAGCCCATCCAAGATGTGGTTTATGTGCATGGGCCACCACCACAGCTGACATATGGACCACCGCCACCGCAAGTGCCACCACAGCTAAGTTATGGACCACCGATACCACAGCTGACGTATGGACCACCGCCACCGCATGGGGCACCGCCACGGCAGCGAACAACGCCGCAACGTGTGAATCCTGTCAACGTCCAAAAACTGAAACTTAAGATTAAAAATCTTAATATTCGAATGGACAAAAATGAAAAGCAGACGAAAGCGCTTATAGAAACTGTAAAACAGCTTAAAGCTGAAGTAGATGAATTGAAAAAAAATGGAATATTAAATGACATAAATAAAATAAATATATCATAATTTCTGCACAATTACTCGTGTTTTCTTTTGGAGGTTTGCATAGTTTAGGTACCTAAAATATACGTAAATGGACATAAAAAAAACTACGTAATTACTGCGCATTTATTTGAAAAGTCTTATAAGAAATTAAAATTCCGCTAAGCGCTGCGTTGCCAGAAATCCCCTATAACAAAAAGCATATGTAATGATGTTGCTAGTTCGTCAGAAAAAGATTATTTCAGAAAATGACGTCAGAAAATGAGATAGAGGGCGCTAAGAACATTGTGTGCCATAGAGAAATAAAGAAACAAGAGAGGAAATGACAAACTCGGCCGCTAGGTGTCGTGCAAAAGTTTATCAACCTAAGTGGGCCCCTGAGTGTTTAGACCCTGTACTTTAAAAAAGTACAAAAGGGTCTATTAAGATTGTGCAAGTCCGAAATGTATGTAACAGGCAGGAGGAGGCGTGGCAGACCCCATAAAGTATATATATTCTTGATCAGGCCGACGAGCTGAGTCGATCTAGCCATGTCCGTTTGTCTGTCTGTCCGTCTGTCCGTCTGTATGAACACCTAGATCTCGGAAACTGTAAGAGCTAGAGACATCATATTTGGCAGTTAGATGCCCCTATAGTGCAAGCAGATCAAGTTTGTTTTAGATTTTTGATACCTCCCCCCCCCCCTCCCCCAAAAACCGCGAAAAACGGCCACACCCACAATTTTAAATATACAAACTTGTGATTTGGCATACGATAATCTAATGATAATCTCTATCTGTGTTGCGAATTGTGGCTCAATCGGATAATAAACACCGGAGATATTCAAGATTCAATTCCCTGTACTATGTAAGGGGGGAGCAGCGCGAGCGTAAGTGTGGTTTCGTGTGACTTTACGATATGTGTGCATGTGTGAGTGTCTGTTAGCGTGTGTGTGTGTGCGAAGGAAAGTACAGGGTCTCCTACTGTCGGTTGCATCCGACTGTAGCTTTCCGAGTTTTTTTTAACAGTTTCTGTTAAATTTGAACAACGCGCCAAACATCAAACCGGTTCTATCCAGTTTTTAGCAGGCATACGAATGGAAGGCATACGAATGGAGACACAACAACACAATGTGTGTTCTGCATAATTGCCAGTTTTCATAGTCTTGATTCTTCATATGTTGTTATTTCGGCTTATTTCATTTCGCGTGCCATTCCACATTGTTTGTTTTTGTTGTTGCTTTTACTTTTCTCGCCTGCCTTTACGATGATGCACCTGTTTTTGATAGCTTCAGTTATTTTATCGTAATTTAACTATTTCCTATTTATTAAGAATTAATATGGACATATTATATTCAAAATTAATGAAATTTTATTGTGAGTTTATATAAACTTATAAAATAAAGAATAAAACGAAATGTAAATAATAACTCATTTCCGCACCACCACAGGGGTAGAGTTATTTGGCGCGTTAAAATAACAAAGAATAATATTTTGTATATTGTTTAGATTTAAAAAAATCTGTTTTTTAACGCACAATTTAGACACTCGAATATTCGGTTCGCTTGTATTTGCATAAATGCAAGGCACACACATAAAAGCACAACGATTTTTGCTTCAAATATGTATGTATGTGTGCGTGTACATTGCGAGTTTTGCGGCTACCTGCCATTGTCGACATGTGTCTTGGTTTAAAATACCCTTTTTATAATATTAATTGAAATAAAACATTTTTAATAAAAATAAAATCAACAACATATTTAATGTAAAATAATAATACCAAATAATTTGTTACACTTTTTTATTACAGTAATTTATAAAAATTATTAAATTTTTTTTTTATTTATTAAGTAAAATGTAAAAGAAAATAAAAACAAATATTTCACGCATTTATTATAATTTTTGTACATTTTTGTGATTAAATATTAATAGTCAATACCACCCGCCCAGCAATGGGTATCATTCAGCATGCAACTCAAAAAGTCTAAAATCAAACGAAAATTCCAATTTGTGACAACAGTAGCGAAACAGAAAAGTTGCAACGCCGCAATTATCGCCCAAACGCCACACAATTTCATTCGGCCGTCGCTGGGTGCGAAGAGTGTAACCAAGCGGAACAAAAATCAAAACAAACTGTTAGTTAACATAAAGTTAACATTCACCTAACATAGTGTTATGCTTGCTTCTGTTAGGGGCCCACTTAGGTTGATGATGTCTACGCCATTTTCAAAATGGCGTCCTGATTTCGCGTCTTATTATTTATTTGTCTATGATTGTGTGCCATGTGGCCGTACTGGTTTATCGGAAACTTTGAATGTAATTTTCTTTCTTATATGGCCATAAAGTTGATGAAATGATTTTTGAAATAGAATGTTGTTAATGTTAGCAATCGAATGAGATATTGTGCATTGGGCGACAAAAACTTTGAATTTGTATAAAATAATAATAATACATGTGAATCTGACATATATGATTTGCAAAAAGATAACACAAAAAACTCGGAAAGCTACAGTCGGATTCAACCGACAGTAGGAGACCCTGTACTTTCCTTCACACATATTGTAAAGTCGCATGCAACCACACACGCTCGCGCTGCTCCCCCCTTACCTAGTACAGGGAATTGAATCTTGAATATCTCCGGTGTTTATTATCCGATTGGGCCACAATTCACAGCACAGATAAAGATTATCATAAGATTATCAAATGCCAAAATACAAGTTTGTATCTTTAAAATTGTGGTCGTAACAGTTTTTCGCGGTTTTTGGGGGAGGGGGAGGAGGTATCAAAAATCTAAAACAAACTTGATATGCTTGCACAATAGGGGCATCTAACTGCCAAATATGATGTCTCTAGCTCTTACAGTTTCCGAGATCTAGGTGTTCATACGGACGGACAGACGGACATGGCTGGATCGACTCAGCTCGTCGTCCTGATCAAGAATATATATACTTTGTGGGGTCTGCCACGCCTCCTTCTGCCTGTTACATACATTTCGGGCTTGCACAATCTTAATAGACCCTTTTGTATTTTTTTAAAGTACAGGGTCTAATGAGCCAAAATTTTACAAGATTTTAATTTTATTATTATTATTATAAGTAGCTAGTTTTATTAATAAATTTATTTCTGGCAGCATTTCACGAACACAAAAAAGCCTAATCGTAAAAGCAACCAAAAGCAAAAGCAAGTGTGGCAACCGTGGATACGTAAGAGTCGGTCACAGTGATTTAAATTGCAATCGACCGTTTCATACCGATATGTACGCAGGAGAAATACACAACGGTGGGCCGATGCATCCGCCGCCAGTACATTCATTCGCCATTCAACCGTTTCCGGATGGCGCAATTAATTAGTTGTTAAATTCTATTGTAGATAGAATTATGATTAAACTTAAATATTTATGTATGTGCGTACATTTTTAATTTAGTTACATACATATACGTATTTAAGCATTACTGTAAAAAATACAAATAGTTGTAAAGTTAGAAAGAGTGATGTAATTGAATTCGCAATAAAATTTGCTGAATTTTGAATATAATATGTCTATACTAATTGTTAATATTAGTAAAAAGGAACCAATATTCATAATAAACAAATGCTATAGCGATCGAGCAGGTGCAATCACACACAAGCTGCAAAACACCCAGAACAACAACAATCGACCGCATGCAGGCAACGCCGCGAGCAAAGGCGAAAAACAACAAAATTCGACAAAACCGGTTTTGCAATGCCGACAACAACAACAACATACATATACAAATTCAGTCGCAGGCAAAGCCGAAAGAACAAATTTCTGCGCTGAGACTCACAAGTCTGAAATGACAAAATAGGGAAACATGAAAGTCGGCATCATAGCTGCATACATAAGCATATGAGGCCGTACACATGATACACACATACACAGAAACGAGAGCACAGCGCGAAGAAACGCACCCATGCTCATCGTTCCGCGGTCGATCTGCGACTGAAATGTGATTTCTTGTTGCGCTTGCTTTCGAACGAATAATCGAATTCGAAAAGCTGAACGCTGTCGGGGTTCTAGACATTTCGTTCGGCTGGGCTGGGGTTCCACGCTCAGCCGTGTTTCTGATAGTAGTTTTTTCGCTGTTTGACGTCTCTATCTATTTCTTGCTTAGTGCTAATACAGTTCAGAATCAGTCGACAACTGTTTCCCAAAGGGTGCAAAGTATTTTATAAAGTGAATTTAAGTGGTTAAAAACTGAAAAAAAAAGAAAAAATAAAATTTGATTAATCCGGAAAATATTCGGCAGTGAAAAGTGTTTAATCTCTCTTAAATTTATAATTGCTAAAAATATATACATTTATAATTTTTATGCAATAAATTATAAGTTTTCAGATTGCTGCAAATCATCACAGTCGAACGCAGGTAAGAAATTAAACAATGAAATCAAAGTGAAGTATTAATCAAAGAAAAAAACTCGGAAAATTAAATCAATTTTAATTAGTTGTTAAATTCTATTGTAGATAGAATTATGCTTAAACTTAAA
>JAWNNL010001286.1:0-91171 GCA_035045005.1 Liodrosophila aerea
TAGTCGCTGGTCTTATCAAAATGTAGAGTGCACTACGGCTCGGCTAGCTCAGTTGCCTAGGGCGTGGGTGATGGTTCCACGTCTTCACTGCCCATGCAGAAATCAGTCACCTCGGTTGGGTTCCGATGTTCACCACATTGAGCGCCAATTTCTTGTAATGGGCTACGGCTCTGCTAGTTGCAATCATAATCATGATTCAGCCTATGCCCATATCGCGCTACCTTGCTGCTCGCGGCTAGCAAAAGCAGTCGGCTGGGGGGATCCTTTGTAGCGGACATGGACACTTAATAGTCTCTTAAGAGATAACATAAAGCAAGCATAAACACGAAACATTTAAGGGAATACCTCTAATATTCAATTAAAGGAGGAATGGAATAGGAAAGGAATAGATAGATTCCGCCACGGCCTCTATACCCACCCTACCATGATTTCTTTTTGGCCCCTTGTTCTAGAAATCCCTATTGTTTACAGGGCTGATCTGTTTACGCGGCTGTCAGGAAAACAAAGTTAAATTATATCAACATTATAAATTTTAATTTAAAATAAAGTCATAATTGTTTCTGCGCAACTTGATTGTGGACAACTCCATCGTTAGTTGCAGGTTGGGGCTCTTATTCTTAATTATTTAATTATTATTTACAAAATTAACATTTAATTCTTTTTCATTTTGTTTTCTAATTACTTTACTTTTTGTTTTACTTCATTGTACTTCATTTTCATTCATTTCATTTCAATCGTTCACAAAAAAAAAGTTCCATCTCTAATACTGGTTCATTTGAACTAGTATGTCTGCATGTTAACACTATGCACGGTATGCCCTAAACATAAACAAAACTATCGATAACACAGAACTTTAATTATGCATCTTTTAAATTTGGTTTTAACTATGAATGTTCGTTTGTTGCAATTTTAACTATTCTGGGTTTTCGTTTTGTACATTTAATTCTAATTATGCATGTCTGTGTTTATTTCATTTCACCATTTCACTCTTATTTATTGCATGTGTGTACTCACCAGCTGATCCTGTGGGGCCCCGCCGAACCTTGCTGTTCAAAAAGGGAGAAATAGTAAACAATATAAACACGACTCACATGCACACTCCTATGCTTTTACAACTCTATTCTTAAGTTTTTATTTATTCTATATATTTTAATTATTAGTATTTAACAAATTTTAATCAAAAATAACATTCATGTTTTGAATGTGTTTGTGTATGTATGTCCAATGTATGTGATTGATGTAAGTGTATGAAAAATGTATGTATGTGAAGGATGTATGAATGAAAATAATGTATGCGAAAATTGAAATAAGAAAATTAAATTATAATATAGGAAATTAATAAATGAAAAGTGAAAACTTAAGAAATAAGGAAATTAAAAGAATGGCAAAGCTGTGGTTAATGTACATATGTGCACATTAGTGTGTGTTTGTGTGTGTGAATGTGTGTATAAGTGTGAGTGTGTGTGTTAATATATATATAAATATGTGCTCTGAATGTGCCGCTGTCCTCGCTATACTGTATGTACAGTCGGAGCGTATATCCAGAGGGAATCCGCCGGCTGGGTTGCGGTGTGTGCAATTTGCACGAGGCTGCGTTGCCGTAGATTTGCCGATATACGTGTTTTATCACGAGAAACTGGTGCCGTAACCGCTGCTACTGCGCCGAGCTGGGCTACGAGGCGCTGATGCAGGGTGTTGTTGCCGAATCACTGTGCTGTGCACGGGCGAAGATGATCTGCAGTTGCAGAGACGATCTGTCGTTGCCGAAATGCCGGGCAGAGATTCGATGTGCAGCTTGATGTGCCGCTGCTGCAGCGCAGAGCTAGGCTACGATGCGCTGTTGCAGGGTTATTGTTGCTGATGCACTGTTGATGAGGCGATCCGGGTTATAAATCCTCATAACCGCTCCCACGAACATGTGACTTTCCTTTGCCAACCTTGGGACCGCGCGATGCGTCACTTGTGGCTTTGGGGATACGTCGATATTGGCTTATATTTATCTAAAGGATATGATGCTTTAGAAATATGCCCCAATGACAAATTATCTATACTTACATCAGCAAGCCAAGCTGTGATGCACGTATGGGATTTATTTTTAACTTTCACAAATACACTTTTCAATACTTTTTAAGAGCGTGCTATATTGCACGTCTACACACTTTGAAGGTTTGCCGGAAAAGAACGCTTAAAGGAAATCAATTCCTATTGGCGGACTCAAATTGGCAGACTCAGGATAGCAAAATTTGCAATCGAGTTCGATTACTACCCAGAGCTGAGTTTGGCATATATATATCGCCTAGCCGGAATGGTGGAATTGGGCTGTTTTGGCGAACTACTTAAAATGCTCATGATTGTTCATTACAACCACAAGTCATTTATGCGACTTGTCAAAAGAAATGACTTGGAAAAATAAAAGAAATGCTTAAGGAACAATCATTGGCGAATATCTTTAGCGTGATAAGTTCCTTGTACTCGACCTTGCAAGTCTTCTAAAACATAATACGCTGTACCCATTTTGGTTTTAATACGCGCCTTTATCCATTGTGGACAAAGTTTAGCGTTGATTTGCTTTGCAAAATTGCTCTGAGCAAAGTTTCTACGAAAGACTTCTTGTCCTTCCCGATATGACACATCTCGAGTGCGGAGATTATATTGTTGAGCTTGTCGCTCGTGTGCCTTAGCAATATTCTCACGCAGTTGTTTACGGAGTAGCTTTAATTGGTCATCCCGCTGGAGAACATTTACAGGTTCGTCTAACATTCCTAGTTTTCTTAACAGCTCATATTGGGATCCGTGAGTTATCATCTCAAAGCCATATAACGCGTGATATGGAGAACAACCTATGCTTTGGTGGAGCGAGTTGCGCAGAGCACAGCTAATTGCATGAATATGGAGATCCCAATCTGCATGACTCCCATCAAGATAAGCTCGTATGCCTGACACAATCGATCGGTTGACTCTCTCTGAAGCGTTAGATTGAGGAGAGTAGACCGCCGTATAAACATGATTAATCCCTAAAGATGTTAACCAAGCGTTAAAGTCTCCTGCTTTAAATTGCTGTCCGTTGTCACTAACTATCGTTTGTGGAATCCCGTACGCGAAGAAAATATGATCTTGAAGAAAAGTTTGAATCACAGTGGAGGTAAACTTTTTCAGTGGACAAAGCCAATGAAATTTTGTAAGATGGTCTACTACAATCAGTAGGCCTATGTTTCCCCTCTTACTACGCGGATAAGGACCTAGGATGTCTATAAATAAGCGCTGAATGGGTCGTAACGACACAGAGGCTTTACCCATCGGTGGCTTAAGACAAATGTTGGGTGCTTTAGTGGTTTTACCCACTTCACAATTTCGCACATATTCTCGCACTTGTGTAACCATACCTGGCCAATAGAAGCATCTTCTGATCAAGTCGAGCGTTTTCCCAGTGCCTCCATGCGCTGCAATAACGCTATCGTGGGCACGCTGGATAACCTCTAGGGTCAGATTCTTTGGAATCCACAACTTCCAAGCATTCTGTTGGTTCATTTCTGATCCATAACAATGTTCAGTGCGAATATAAACGTAACTATCTGCTATTTTCAAGTCTGGGTACTTTTCCGGGGAATTTTCCACAAGACTGATCAGCTGTAAGTAGTCTGTCTCCTGAAAACATGGAGATTTGAGGTCCACTTCGGGTTTGATGTGCTCTATCGCTGACATCTCCTCACAATATACTCGAGAAAGCGCATCGGGTACAACATTATCGATTCCCTTCCGATGGCTGACTGAGAATCTATATCCTTGCAGTCGCATTGCCCAACGAGCAAGCCTGCCCTTAAGGTCTGGCTGACGCATTAGCCATACTAAACTCGAATGATCCGTTATTAATTCAAATTCTTGTAATTCTAGGTAGCATCGAAATTTTTCTACTGCTAGAACGGCTGCTAAGCATTCACGTTCGGTTACGCTATAATTGCGTTGAGCCGAATTAAGTTTTTTGGACATAAAAGCGACGGGTTTTTCCAAGCCCTCCTCGGAAAGCTGTACTAGAACCGCGCCGACACCATAGTCACTTGCATCACAATGCACGAAAAACGGCTTCGAAAAATCCGGGTTCTGAAGAACTGGTGCGGTAGTCAATTTTTCTTTTAGTTGATGGAACGCTAGCTGAGCTGAATCTGTCCATTCAAACTTTTTCTTAGTCGATAACAGTTCGGTTATCGCAAAAACGACTTCTGCAAAATTTAATATAAATCTTCGGTACCATCCTACTAGACCTAAAAATCGTCTAGCCTGTTTCAATGTTTTCGGAGAAGGCCATGATCGAATCGCCTCCACTTTACTTGGGTCTGTTGCAATGCCTCCTTTACCTATTATATATCCCAAATAGGGTACTTCTGTAACACAGAATCTGCTCTTTGAAATGTTAAGAGTTAGATTGGCCTTGCGAAACTCGATTGATAGTTGCATGAGCACCGAGAGATGAGTATCGAAATCTTCTGAGACTACACATACATCATCCAAATATCCAAATACGCAATGCTTCAGTTCTGCCGGAATTAGCTCGTCTACCAATCGACACATGGTCTGTGGCGCGTTGCATAATCCAAAGGGCATTACGGTGAACTGATATAGGGGACGCCCAGGAACTGTAAACGCAGAGATGGCCTTCGCCTCCTCCGTCAAAGGAATCTGCCAAAAAGCATCCTTTAAATCGATCTTTGTGATTATATTGGCTTTGGGTAGACGGGCGAAAATACCGTCAATGCTTGGCAATGGATAGGCATCTTTCTTGGTGCAACTATTCACTTTCCTGGCATCTAAACAAAGGCGGACTTTCCCTGGCTTGACGACTAATCGCATTGGGGAACTCCATGAACTAACAGATTTTTCAATGACACCTGATGCTAACATTCGGTCGATCTCCTTATACATTAACGTTTCTACCGCCGGTGAAACGGGATAAAATCGTTGTTTTATTGGCTTGGAGTCGCCTACATCAATGTCATGTTTTAATAAAGGTGTTCGACCTAAGCCCTGTTCTTCATAGTTCGGAAATAGCTTGATTACCGTTTCCAAACGCTTTTTCTGGGCTTCAGTCAAAGGATATGACACTTCGTCCTCCACTGTAGATTCTTTGGGAACTGTAGCCTGAGTAATGGACGAAATAAGACCTGGAGCTAGTTGAAAAACTCTCCAAAAGTCGATTCCCAGAATCAATCTCTTTTCTATCGATGGAATGATATAAAACGTGATTTGATTCTTGGTCCCACTATATTCGACTTCAACATTTAAGGTTCCGATAACTTCATGGCTTTTACCGTCAGCTGTTCGCACTTTGGAAGCGATCTTGCGAAAATGACTGGATTCAGTCCAATTAAGGTTAGCGAGATCGGCTCCTATACAGCTGATATTCGCCCCCGTATCTAAAAGACCTTTTTCGTTGAACTCTAGAAACGAAACGTTAGCGTATAACCTCCCATCCTCATTGTTGTTTATGATACTAGCAACTAAAAGCTTACGCATAGCCTTGACCTTTGACCAAAAAGCTCTTGCTCGGGTCGTAGAACGGCTAACTATGCTCTTTACTAAAGCCACTTCGTTAAAAATCCTCTCTCTGGCTTCATTGTAAAGTGCTAGTCGCTCCTGATAAGGTTTGGATGGTGGAATTTTATTACAAATCTGGGTTTTGGGTGCGGGTGTCTCTAATTTGACAATGACTACCCGCTCTGTCTCATTTGGGTTTGCAGCAGATATTATTTCGGGGCCGAGCGTCTGCTGTCGGCGCTTGGACCCTTGCGTGAGTTTTCCGCACGCTGTCGACAAGTAATGCATTGGGGCTTATAGACATTTTTTGCTCCACACCCATAGCAAAATACGTGTCGATCGTGTAAACACGTGTCCCAGGAGTGACCGGGCTCGTCGCAATTCCAACAAATTCTTGGGTTGCTAGAATGTGCTACAGCTTCTACTCCTAAAGAGTTCTCCTCTTCTTGTTCGGACATAGTTTCTGTCTCCTCTACCACTGTTGCAACTGCTCTTCTCAGTGGTTTAACAACGTGATTGCGTTTGAGGTGCCGCTTCACATCTTCCTCAGCAAACAAGTTCTCTCTTTGTTGCACTAGCTGACGTAGATGAGCGACATTATGTATCGGGACGTACAAAAGAGCTTGACGAAGATCAGGCAATAGATTTCGCTTGATCTGTTGGATGAGACGATACTCATCGAGCGGACAAGACATCCTTGAGACCAAGGTTATGATGTCGTCGTAAAGAAAGTCGAACGTCTCCCCCTCCCTTTGTTTTCTAGAGCGGATTTCTTCTAGGATAAGGTCGTCGTCTTTGTTATCTTGATACTGGCTCTTTATCGCTTCGCAAAAGGAACTCCAACCCACTGTGTGGTTGTCCTTTCGGTAACGCCAGTACCATTCTCTCGCCTTGCCTGAGAGAATGACATGCAAGTTTTTGCACAAAAGTGATAAGTTGCCTTGTAGACAATCTTCTGTCCGAGCCCTTACTCGATATAGGAACTCATGGACTGTTGGTCCTTTTAAAGATCCATCAAATTTGACCCCCCAACTATGGACAATCTGCGAGACCTTTTCTGGGCTCATGGAGTGCATGTTATACGATGCTGAGCTTGGCATGATCGGTGGTGCAACCACAGATGCACGCTGAACCTCATTTGGGCTTTGTCTCTGAGAAATTGAAGCCGCTACTGACTCGTTCATAGCACTCAGTTTGCTATCGATAAGCTCCTCCATTTTCTTTAAAAGTAATTCATAACTGAGATCAACAGCAGGTTGAAATGGTTCGGACAGGCGTGGTTGACGAGTGTATCCACCACGTGTAGATACCTGCCTAGTCTGCTTTCTACCTCTGACGTTTGCCCTGCGACCTCGTCTTGGTGAGTTTGCCATCTCTATCTCTCCCCCTACTGCTCCTTCGAGGTCCTCTTGCTCCATATTAAATACCTCGGGTCTTTTTGTGCCCTGATAACAGGTATTATGTGGTCTGGAAGTACCTGGCTCATTAGGTTGTGACTCGGTGGTGACTATTGGAAGCACATCTCGAGTATGTAAGAGAGTCTTGCACACAGGACACTCGTTATGTTCTGTAACATATTTTAACGCGCATTGCGTGTGAAATTTATGCTGACATTTTGTGATCACCAATTCCTCTGTAGGTAACAGGTGTTCTACACACAAACTACACGTGCCATCTGGTATACTGATATTTAAATCAGATCTATTAACGTTATCTGGACTACGTGTAATAGGCATTTTATTTTAATGGTTTTATTTTTGAAATTATATATACCAAAGTTTTTTCTATTTTTCCCTCCAGCTACGCAAAACAAAATCAGCTCCTGTTGTTTTCGGCGGGAAACTATCTATAGGATAGGAAAGGAAGGATATAAGGGGACATAGACACTTTAGCTTTCCTTGAATGGTAGTTATAAGAACCTCGTCTTATGAACCTATTCCTATTTAAAGTTTGCTTCAGCGACAATGTTTTATTTTTAGTTTTAGTTAATTTATCACATTTTATCAGGTAATAACCGATGTCGTTTTTTTACTATTCGATACGCTGTATGAACTCGTATTTGTTAACAAATATTCGAAAATTACATAATCAGCGAGTACGATAAACGAAGAAATGTACTGAATTATTTTTGAAAGCGGACAAATGTTCCGGAGCCTATAACGAATAAGTTCTCGGTCGTTTTCTCGGACTTGCCAAGAACGAATCCAGAAAAACTTTTCATATAGGGACAGATATATTGGCTATTGTTTGTCTTTATAGATTAATCTTCCCGTAATGATTTGTCGCGGTCGCAGCTCGGACTTGCCAAGGTGCGGATTCCAGCTAAACAAGATCATTATGTTCAAATAAAAATCACGGACGTCGGACTACGGAATACTAAACTGACATTCACAATTTCGGACCGATCAGACATTTGTTTTGACCCACGGACGGATTTTTCTCTCTCATTACCTTTTCTGCGATCAAACGCTTAACTACGAAGTGTTTTCGTGCATCCCGATTGGACACGAATTTCTAGTAGAGCTGCAATGTCTGCTCTGCCCCACGTTTTGGGGCAAAATCTTGTAGAGCACTAAAATGTCTGATCTGCCCCACGTTGGGCAATATCTTGTAGAGCACTAAAATGTCTGATCTGCCCCACGTTGGGCGCCAAAATCTATGTAGAGTGCACTACGGCCCGGCTAGCTCAGTCGGTAGAGCATGAGACTCTTAATCTCAGGGTCGTGGGTTCGAGCCCCACGTTGGGCGCCAAAATCTATGTAGAGTGCACTACGGCTCGGCTAGCTCAGTTGCCTAGGGCGTGGGTTATGGTTCCACGTCTTCACTGCCCATGCAGAAATCAGTCACCTCGGTTGGGTTCCGATGTTCACCACATTGAGCGACAATTTCTTGTAATGGGCTACGGCTCTGCTAGTTGCAATCATAATCATGATTCAGCCTATGCCCATATCGCGCTACCTTGCTGCTCGCGGCTAGCAAAAGCAGTCGGCTGGGGGGATCCTTTGTAGCGGACATGGACACTTAATAGTCTCTTAAGAGATAACATAAAGCAAGCATAAACACGAAACATTTAAGGGAATACCTCTAATATTCAATTAAAGGAGGAATGGAATAGGAAAGGAATAGATAGATTCCGCCACGGCCTCTATACCCACCCTACCATGATTTCTTTTTGGCCCCTTGTTTTAGAAATCCCTATTGTTTACAGGGCTGATCTGTTTACGCGGCTGTCAGGAAAACAAAGTTAAATTATATCAACATTATAAATTTTAATTTAAAATAAAGTCATAATTGTTTCTGCGCAACTTGATTGTGGACAACTCCATCGTTAGTTGCAGGTTGGGGCTCTTATTCTTAATTATTTAATTATTATTTACAAAATTAACATTTAATTCTTTTTCATTTTGTTTTCTAATTACTTTACTTTTTGTTTTACTTCATTGTACTTCATTTTCATTCATTTCATTTCAATCGTTCACAAAAAAAAAGTTCCATCTCTAATACTGGTTCATTTGAACTAGTATGTCTGCATGTTAACACTATGCACGGTATGCCCTAAACATAAACAAAACTATCGATAACACAAAACTTTAATTATGCATCTTTTAAATTTGGTTTTAACTATGAATGTTCGTTTGTTGAAATTTTAACTATTCTGGGTTTTCGTTTTGTACATTTAATTCTAATTATGCATGTCTGTGTTTATTTCATTTCACCATTTCACTCTTATTTATTGCATGTGTGTACTCACCAGCTGATCCTGTGGGGCCCCGCCGAACCTTGCTGTTCAAAAAGGGAGAAATAGTAAACAATATAAACACGACTCACATGCACACTCCTATGCTTTTACAACTCTATTCTTAAGTTTTTATTTATTCTATATATTTTAATTATTAGTATTTAACAAATTTTAATCAAAAATAACATTCATGTTTTGAATGTGTTTGTGTATGTATGTCCAATGTATGTGATTGATGTAAGTGTATGAAAAATGTATGTATGTGAAGGATGTATGAATGAAAATAATGTATGTGAAAATTGAAATAAGAAAATTAAATTATAATATAGGAAATTAATAAATGAAAAGTGAAAACTTAAGAAATAAGGAAATTAAAAGAATGGCAAAGCTGTGGTTAATGTACATATGTACATATGTGCACATTAGTGTGTGTTTGTGTGTGTGAATGTGTGTATAAGTGTGAGTGTGTGTGTTAATATATATATAAATATGTGCTCTGAATGTGCCGCTGTCCTCGCTATACTGTATGTACAGTCGGAGCGTATATCCAGAGGGAATCCGCCGGCTGGGTTGCGGTGTGTGCAATTTGCACGAGGCTGCGTTGCCGTAGATTTGCCGATATACGTGTTTTATCACGAGAAACTGGTGCCGTAACCGCTGCTACTGCGCCGAGCTGGGCTACGAGGCGCTGATGCAGGGTGTTGTTGCCGAATCACTGTGCTGTGCACGGGCGAAGATGATCTGCAGTTGCAGAGACGATCTGTCGTTGCCGAAATGCCGGGCAGAGATTCGATGTGCAGCTTGATGTGCCGCTGCTGCAGCGCAGAGCTAGGCTACGATGCGCTGTTGCAGGGTTATTGTTGCTGATGCACTGTTGATGAGGCGATCCGGGTTATAAATCCTCATAACCGCTCCCACGAACATGTGACTTTCCTTTGCCAACCTTGGGACCGCGCGATGCGTCACTTGTGGCTTTGGGGATACGTCGATATTGGCTTATATTTATCTAAAGGATATGATGCTTTAGAAATATGCCCCAATGACAAATTATCTATACTTACATCAGCAAGCCAAGCTGTGATGCACGTATGGGATTTATTTTTAACTTTCACAAATACACTTTTCAATACTTTTTAAGAGCGTGCTATATTGCACGTCTACACACTTTGAAGGTTTGCCGGAAAAGAACGCTTAAAGGAAATCAATTCCTATTGGCGGACTCAAATTGGCAGACTCAGGATAGCAAAATTTGCAATCGAGTTCGATTACTACCCAGAGCTGAGTTTGGCATATATATATCGCCTAGCCGGAATGGTGGAATTGGACTGTTTTGGCGAACTAATTAAAATGTTCATGATTGTTCATTACAAAAATAGATGTATTTTATGTGGTCTGTAGCTGCTCTTTTTGATATAATTAGTATATATACTTATACGTTATTAATACAAACAAGAATCGAATAACTGATTAACATACTGCATAATGTGTTTGTATTTACCTGGGTCAGTGCAGCGTTTCCAATAAAGGATAATATCGCTATTATAAGGAACGAATAACGCCAAGGGATATTCAAATACATTGCACACTGTTAAGTTTTACTAATCCTCACTCAAGAATCACTTAAATTTGACTGACTTTGTTATGCCAAAATACTTGCAGCTGATAAGAGATAAAGAGGCGGGCGGGCAGAGGCGGCACATGGCGTGATTTACAGGTTGAGGGCAAAGTCAAGGACAGTTCGAAGATGAGCTTAATGATTATCAGAAGCAATGACGTCATAGCTTATCATTATAAGCGCGCGTGTGTGTAGAGGTAAATTTGATTAAGTCCGGTACTCAAACATTTCCTCGCCCAATGTAGTTGTTATTGGTCGAATAAAAAATGTAAACAAGACAAGTTGGATCAAAAATAGAGCACACATAAAAATTTTTGAATTTATATATATTTTTAATGAGGATGACCAGCTGAGTCAATGTATCCATGTCTGTCTGTCCGTGTATGTGAATGTTTTGATTTCAGATAGATAAATTGCAGTAAAATCTTTAACAGAGTGCAATTCGCTTGACAGAGGTAACAAATGAGTCTTTTTGGCGCACAACAAAGGTAAACAAAGCAAGATACATCGAGCCTAGAGCGAACAAATTAGCCAAGTTTACAACCTAAGTTAGTCAACAGCTTTAGTGCATGCCACAACCCCGAATAGTCGCTACAATAGTTCTCTAAATATTATCTTCAATAGCCTTCAAATAAATGACAAATTACTTTCTTTTTGAGCTTAATAGAAGAAATTATATTATTTATTTACTAGAAATTTTTTTTAACAAGTAATCTTACCAAAGAAAAGGGCCAAAATTAAAAAAAGGGGTATTGCGCCAGCACATAAAAAAAGCGCCAATTTTGGCGCATAAACGCCAAGTGTGGCAGTTCAGTTTTGTTCTTTATTAGCTGCTACAAGCATTTTTTTCTCGCATGTTTTTCTGATAATTTTCTCAATTAATAATTCTTTTATTTTGTTTAAAACGATGCCATTAGTTTACTTTTTGCAACAAAATAAATGAACTAATGTAGTTTGGCAACTTCTGCGGTAAATTTGTTGTGTGTGTACGTGAATGTTTAAGGTAAAACAGAGTGACGACGCCGTATCGACAGCGACGCTACCAGCAACGACCGCATTTCTGAGTAAGTTAAAAACAAAAGACTCACCTGGGTTACTGTTCTTTACACCAATTGGCTTTTAGGAGTTTAAGTACTAAAGTTATTATTCTGCTTGCAGCCTCTAACTAAACACAGCGTCTGGTTTGTTTGGTAAACATTGCGCTAGCGCCAACGCTGCATAGACTTCGATAGGAGGCAAGGAAGAACAAGACAGCGTCTATTGGTGAGTCTCGCACTAGAATGTGTGTGTGAATGTACATTTGCTTTGCCTGTTATGTTTACCTTTTAAGTTTTTATTTTTACACATTAATTATGCATTTCATATTGGTTAGTCTTTAATGTAGTTGTTGTCCTCGAGCTTTGTGTGTGTGAGTTATCACCCAACTTGTACAGTTTACCATTTGTGATAAACAGATGTTCATACCTACACACAAACATACATATATACATGGGTAAATAGCTTTACCAAGGCTGCAAAATAATGCTAAAACGAACTGCGGCACCGCACCCTATATCAAATTGAATCTCGAACCTGCACCTAAATGTTAAAAATTTCATTACGTCGCTTAAAACAGTATCTAATAACTATTATCGAGAGTGCGCCATGTTTCAACTACTTTCTATATGCTGTAAATATGTCTCAGTGTACGAGAAATGTGAGGTGTTGGGACTCGGAACATACAAACTTCATTGCTTGTACATTCATATGCTTAGCTGAAGTGGTTGTGGTGCGTGGTGAAGGCAAGTCAAGGCAGCTAAAAGAAAAACAGACTTATAGATAACATTAATAAGCTAGTGCACGTCTCTAACAAGCAAAATAAAACAAATGCTAACTTTGATAACTACAATATAACTTAAAATATAAACCGAGAAGCTGGCGTGAATGATTGAGGACTGCCTTTGTCTTTCTAGGATTAACGCCCGCACCGCAACCACCGTCAGTTGAACTGAATGTAAATGTAACAGCGGCAGCAATAATACCAAACAGCAGCAACAGCAAGTGCAGCGGCAGCAGCACGGAGCTTTGGCGATGCAACTGAAAGCGCCCAAGAGCAGGAATATGGCCAGTTTGAAAGATGAGGAACAGGCAACCAGCAATCGACAAAACAACAATAACAACAACAACAATAGTGGCACTAGCAACAACAACAACACAAGCAATCCCAGCACTAGTAACCACAACAACAACAACAACAATGAGGTCAGTAAACGGGAATCTCTGGAGGTACGCAAGCAATTGCTGGAGCAGCGATTGAGTGAGAAGAGCTGGCTGCTGCAGCAAATACAGAAGCAGGAGACGGCGATACTGCAGGGCAACTTTGAGCACATGACCATCAATGAGTTCTTTGCCCAGTTGGCCCAGCAATACAAGCACGAACAGCAGCTGCAGGCGCTGGCCAAGGATGCCAACAGCAATGCGCTGCTGCGACGCAAACAGAGCATCAGCAGTCGCAGTGAAAGCCAGCTTGGAGGCAGCAACAATAATAATAATAATAATAATCGCTATTCCGAGACACATTCGAATCGTAGCTCAGAATATGATAACTATCAGCCAGCTGGCGCTGGCGATATGCTGGTCATCGGCGTTGCCCAGCAGCAGCAGCAAACGCAGCAGCATCCGCATGTGAAGAGTGCGCTTAAGAAACGTCCCACACCCACACCATCCACGGCTCAGATTCAACTACAGTATGCGGCGCAGGCGTCTCAACGACAGCAGCAGCAGCAACATTTATTGCTGCAGCAACAGCACTCGTACCAGCAACAACAGCGCACACAGCCTGATGTCATATCCATGTACTCGGCCAACTCCTCCAATGTGGCCACGCTGCGGCAGCAGCATGTGGCGCCACAGCAGCAGCCCATCATAGTGCAGTGCGATAAGTACTATCTGTCGCCCACGCATCAGAGCTACAACGAGGGTGGCTTCATCAAGTCCAGCCAGAACATCAAGAAGTACGTCTCGCCGCTTGCCTCGCCCAGCGCTGTCAGCTACGAACAACCCCCGATGCAGCATCAACGGCAGCTGGATGCCATCTCCCTGGCGCCTAGCTATATGTCTGTGGAAATCGAGACCGTGCAACAACACCACCATCACCAGCTACAGCAACAACAGCAGCAATATCGCTGGCGCTCACAATCCCATATAGCCGCTTTGACCCCACCCCATCCGCATCAGAATCCAAGCATGGCCGATCCTAAATCGCATTCCAGCGATATGCTGGCGGCGCCAATGCCACGCTATAGCAGCAAGCCGAAGCCGCCAGATGAGATATCGTTGTGCTCGAACGGTACCACCATCGAGAAGAAGGCGAAGCCAAAGCAATGGCTGGAGTCTTCCCTTGATGGCCCGGCGTTCGTGCGTCCAATTGAGTCCGCCGCGCACAGTCCGGTCAGTAGTAGTGGCAGTGCTGTGGGTGCAGCTGCGCCCAAACCACGACCCAAACTCTCATCGCAATCAATGTCCGTGTCGGGGCGACATTACTCCATGTCTGCACAGCGGACTGCCCATAATTATCCAACGGAATCTGGTTACCCACCCACAGTCAGTTCGAAGCCTTTGCAGCATGCCGACGAGAGATTCACCAAGCTGAGCCAATCCACGTCCTATCTGAATGCAATGGAGCAGACCATAGGCATATCGGCATCGTATCCACTGGAACCGCTAGACATACCCGCTTTCAGACTTCTGCCGCCCAAGCCTAACCACAATCAGCAGCCCACACCGCCGCCCAGGCCACCACCAGTCAGCCAAAACCTTGGCAATACCAACAACAATAACAATATGATGGGCAATGCTCTGGTATCACCACCACTGGCCACAGCTGCAGCTGGACTCTCCCCCGACATACGCATCGAATCGCCCAAGAACATGACCATAGTGCAGCAGGCCACCTTTCAGCCATACAAGGAGGTTACGAAGCCCTTCGAAATGTCCGACTTTTACAAATACTCGACCAAGTTCAAGCAGAAGGAGGGCGGACGACCGGAATGACAGTGGCTTGGTTACCTTATCACACATATTTATCATATTAAATATCTCTTTTGACCAACGCGCATCGTTGTACCAATATGGAATTGGTATTGCATCACGTGACACTTTGTGATTAATCTGAATAGTGCTGTACTATCGGTGATATGATCGGTAGTACTACCGATAGTCTACAGCACGGCTCTGACATGACTATTCGAGTACTAATCAATATGTTTAACAATATCAATTAGATACCGAATTAAATGCTCAACACGACTCAACGATATTAGACACACTAACTAAATTTTAAAATCGAAGAAACTGAAACTGAAAATTGTATGTACTATATTGACTATAATGCCTTTACGATTTGCCTTTACAAAATATCGAATTATATTATTCGATATTGATAAACTGCATTTACTGAATTATACTGACGATTTTACAAAATTCTGATAGCAATTGTTAATAATGTACAAACGGTTTGTACGCTAATTGAATACAAATATTATATTTTAAACAAATATTATATTTTATACAAATATTATATTTTTTATAATGAGCTTGTTTTAATCTAAATTTATATGATGAAATAAATTGTAACTAAAATATTTATTATGCTGGTGTTTGTTATTGATTTGATTAAAAGGTCTTTGACATTCTACTAAATAATAATAACTATAGATAATAGTTATGCAGTTATTTAGCAATGTATCTATTCAGACTTACAGTACAGAATGGACACCCTTAGTTTTTTCTACGTCTCTTGTAAATAATAATAAATAAAATGATAAAATAGTACAGAATGAATTATCCCAATTACAAACTAAATCGGTTGAGATTTAGTAGTAGTGAGTGTAGGGCATACTGAATCCGAAAAGTATTCGATATGAAGCCAATGCTCTTCTACTACTGCAGAGACGTCGACAGTAATTACATCTGGGTTTAATCTTTCGCTTTTGATAGTGGGCACATTATTCCATAGACTAATGAAGAACCAGTAAAATTGTGAATCTATCCAAATCACCTCATGGTATTATTTTTTTTTTATATGGGGTAAGTTGTACTGCTACCAGTAAAATCTATTGAATCTATTGCTGATTCTATTGCATCCCCTAACAAAAGCAATATGTTGCGGGGGGGACTGTTGCCAACATTATCTTCCTCTGATAGGACCTGCTCAGGTTATACACATGTAAAAACTGTGGTGACTATGTTATCGTTTACAAAAGGTGTAGAGATGATCTATGTCACCTCAGCTTTTCGTTAACAGATTTCTAAATTAATTAATCACTTACTTTATTATATTAATAATATTAATAACTTGTATACTTATTCATTGCATTGCTTGTTTAAGACTCTTCTAATTATTTTATTAACTTTTATTAACTTGACATTAGAAAAGATTCTTTTATTTATCTGTAATGTTTTCGTTTTCTTTTGCCGCTTTATATTGCATTCAAAAACACACACATACTTATAGTTGGAAACTCACGCATATTTATAAAACATTCTGTGTGTGTTTGTGTGTGTGTGTGTTGCGCTTGAGTGAGCATTATTCTGGGTCTCGACCCTCTCTCTTGTTATTTCGAACACCCAAAAATAAAATACCAATAAATGCCGCTGTCTCTTTGCCATCTCCCCGTTTGGATCTCCCGATCGATTCAGTTGCATTGCGAGTGCGGTTACGTGCAACTGTTGTGTTCTGTTCGGTTGCACTTGGTTTTGGGTTCTGGAGTTAAACATTCAGCAGAACCGGAGCATCAGAGTGATGATGGACTAACGGTTCACTTAGTTAGCTTTAGTTTTGTGCGTGTGTTTAGTTCGTTCTTTCGTTTCTTTAGTGAAGTCAATCGTGCAGCCAACATCTGTTAAAATTTTACGTAAATCTCTATCCCAACATAACCTGAAACGAAATCCTCTTTGTGTTTGAATTGAAAACATATAAACCAGAAATAGACAACAAATTCGAGTCTACAACAACGGGAAAAGAAAACACAGAATAGACTAGAAAATAAATAAACAAATATGCATAACTGACAGTCGCAAATGTTTGCCCGAATATTTGTATTGAGGCCAGCACTATTTGAAATCTCTTTGGCAAAAAGGCGGCCAAGTGTGTGCAAGTTCTAGAGATTGATAATGACCAGGTTTCGCTGAATTCACTGCACTCAAGTGAAACTAAAAGGAAAAGCCAACATGAATCTGTATACCATATATGATTGGGTATGTAATCTTTAATAATTTCGGATAGTGTATAGTAGAGGTTTACGCCGATGATTGAAGGCTTCAGCGGCGGCGTAGAGGTCAAAATGATTCGGCGGCGGCGGCTTGGTAGTCAGAAAGAACCGGCGGCGGCGGCGTAAAGGTTAGAAAGAACCGGCGGCGGCGGCGGACGCTGAGCCGACGAATTTCTCGGCGGCCGGCGGCGTATAGAACTTTTTTTTTTTTAAATAAGCATTCAAAATAAATAAATTCACTAATTTTTTATCTGACTTGATTAGAGTAAAATCTTCGTATTATTTCAGTTTATAGATGTGTTTAAACGCCTTTATTATCGAATAATAAATTAACATAAGGTAAAGTAAATCTTTTTTCAGCTCATCCAACCACCTTCTCCACTTCAATGCATTTGTTTATCACTTGCAAGGCGCCAAAAATCTCTCAAACTTTACTCTTTCGATTAGCGTTACATTGAAGTTTTATTGAGTAAATACTCAATGGCTGATCCATCTATTTATTGAGAAAATATTAAATTCATATGTTCCTTACACTAGTAATAGTATTTTAAAACTTACTTTGCATATTTACGCACACAGAAAACATAGCTTAAAAATGTAAACTACACCAAAAAGCTGTTCTAGAGATGGGACATAGAGAGATGGGAGATGAGACAATCTCAACGATTAATCGATTATTTATATCGAGTATTTGGCCATTTTTATGATTTTTTTTTTTTTTTTTAAGTTTTATAATAATAATAACACCGAAGGCCGCGCCGGTGCTGCGCCGATGCCGCACCAGCGGCGCGCCGCGGCGCGCCGGTCTTTTCATAATTTGGCGGCGGCGCGTCAAATAAGGCAAAAATCGGCGGCGGCGGCGGCGTGGCTCGGCGGCGTATATGTCTAGTGTATAGTAATTGTCATCTGAGTAGGATTACTATATACATACATACATAAACATTACGATCATTGCGCAATATTTATTATGTGCATGTTAAGATAAACTAATCAGAATACAAATGAAAATGTAATGTTATATATTGGTAATTGGCTTACCATATTTACTTATTACATTTACTATTAGAGTTACTAGTAGGTTTCTCATTTTTGATTTATTTATTATTTTATTATAACCAGCACTTAATTTAAATTTGGGCAAAGTCGTAATGTTTAATGTATGTAGGTAATAGCAAGCATATTCAAAGACAATTACTATACACTAGACATATACGCCGCCGAGCCACGCCGCCGCCGCCGCCGATTTTTGCCTTATTTGACGCGCCGCCGCCAAATTATGAAAAGACCGGCGCGCCGCGGCGCGCCGCTGGTGCGGCATCGGCGCAGCACCGGCGCGGCCTTCGGTGTTATTATTATTATAAAACTTAAAAAAAAAAAAAAAAAAATCATAAAAATGGCCAAATACTCGATATAAATAATCGATTAATCGTTGAGATTGTCTCATCTCCCATCTCTCTATGTCCCATCTCTAGAACAGCTTTTTGGTGTAGTTTACATTTTTAAGCTATGTTTTCTGTGTGCGTAAATATGCAAAGTAAGTTTTAAAATACTATTACTAGTGTAAGGAACATATGAATTTAATATTTTCTCAATAAATAGATGGATCAGCCATTGAGTATTTACTCAATAAAACTTCAATGTAACGCTAATCGAAAGAGTAAAGTTTGAGAGATTTTTGGCGCCTTGCAAGTGATAAACAAATGCATTGAAGTGGAGAAGGTGGTTGGATGAGCTGAAAAAAGATTTACTTTACCTTATGTTAATTTATTATTCGATAATAAAGGCGTTTAAACACATCTATAAACTGAAATAATACGAAGATTTTACTCTAATCAAGTCAGATAAAAAATTAGTGAATTTATTTATTTTGAATGCTTATTTAAAAAAAAAAAAGTTCTATACGCCGCCGGCCGCCGAGAAATTCGTCGGCTCAGCGTCCGCCGCCGCCGCCGGTTCTTTCTAACCTTTACGCCGCCGCCGCCGGTTCTTTCTGACTACCAAGCCGCCGCCGCCGAATCATTTTGACCTCTACGCCGCCGCTGAAGCCTTCAATCATCGGCGTAAACCTCTACTATACACTATCCGAAATTATTAAATATTACATACCCAATCGTATATGGTATACAGATTCATGTTGGCTTTTCCTTTTAGTTTCACTTGAGTGCAGTGAATTCAGCGAAACCTGGTCATTATCAATCTCTAGAACTTGCACACACTTGGCCGCCTTTTTGCCAAAGAGATTTCAAATAGTGCTGGTCTCAATACAAATATTCGGGCAAACATTTGCGACTGTCAGTTATGCATATTTGTTTATTTATTTTCTAGTCTCTTTTGTGTGTTTTCTTTTCCCGTTGTTGTAGACTCGAATTTGTTGTCTATTTCTGGTTTATATGTTTTCAATTCAAACACAAAGAGGATTTCGTTTCAGGTTATGTTGGGATAGAGATTTACGTAAAATTTTAACAGATGTTGGCTGCACGATTGACTTCACTAAAGAAACGAACGAACGAACTAAACACACGCACAAAACTAAAGCTAACTAAGTGAACCGTTAGTCCATCATCACTCTGATGCTCCGGTTCTGCTGAATGTTTAACTCCAGAACCCAAAACCAAGTGCAACCGAACAGAACACAACAGTTGCACGTAACCGCACTCGCAATGCAACTGAATCGATCGGGAGATCCAAACGGGGAGATGGCAGAGAGACAGCGGCATTTATTGGTATTTTATTTTTGGGTGTTCGAAATAACAAGAGAGAGGGTCGAGACCCAGAATAATGCTCACTCAAGCGCAACACACACACACACACACAAACACACACAGAATGTTTTATAAATATGCGTGAGTTTCCAACTATAAGTATGCGAGTGTTTTTGAATGCAATATAAAGCGGCAAAAGAAAACGAAAACATTACAGATAAATAAAAGAATCTTTTCTAATGGACTAATTCTAAATGTCAAGTTAATAAAATAATTAGAAGAATCTTAAACAAGCAATGCAATGATTAAGTATACAAGTTATTAATATTATTAATATAATAAAGTAAGTGATTAATTGAGAAATCTGCTAACGAAAAGCTGAGGTGACATAGATCATCTCTACACCTTTTGTAAACGATAACATAGTCACCACAGTTTTTACATGCGTATAACCTGAGCAGGTCCTATCGGGGGAAGATAATGTTGGCATCAGTCCCCCCCATCAACATATTGCTTTTGTTAGGGGATGCAATAGAATCAGCAATAGATCAATTCAATAGATTTTTCAGGTAGCAGTACAAATTACCCCATATGAAAAAAAAAATAATACCATGAGGTGATTTGGATAGATTCACAATTTTACTGGTTCTTCATTCGTCTATGGAATAGACTCAAGGAATCAAGAGCGAAAGATTAAACCCAGATGTAATTACTGTCGACGTCTCTGCAGTAGTAGAAGAGCATAGGCTAAATATCGGCTACTTTTCGGATTCAGTATGCCCTACATTCGCTACTACTAAATCTCAATCGATTTAGTTTGTAGTTGGGATAATACATTCCGTACTATTTTATCATTTTATTTATTATTATTCACAAGAGATGTAGAAAACACTGCGCCCCTAAGGGTGTCCATTCTGTACTGTAAGTCTGAATAGATACATTGCTAAATAACTGCATCACTATTATTTATAGTTATCATTATTTAGTAGAATGTCAAAGACCTTTTAATCAAATCAATAACAAACAGCATAATAAATATTTTAGTTACAATTTATTTCATCATTTAAATTTAGATTAAAACAAGCTCATTATAAAAAATATAATATTTGTATAAAATATAATATTTGTATTCAATTAGCGTACAAACCGTTTGTACATTATTAACAATTGCTATCAGAATTTTGTAAAATCGTCAGTATAATTCAGTAAATGCAGTTTATCAATATCGAATAATATAATTCGATATTTTGTAAAGGCAAATCGTAAAGGCATTATAGTCAATATAGTACATACAATTTTCAGTTTCAGTTGCTTCGATTTTAAAATTTAGTTAGTGTGTCTAATATCGTTGTGTCGTGTTGAGCATTTAATTCGGTATCTAATTGATATTGTTAAACATATTGATTAGTACTCGAATAGTCATGTCAGAGCCGTGCTGTAGACTATCGGTAGTACTACCGATCATATCACCGATAGTACAGCACTATTCAGATTAATCACAAAGTGTCACGTGATGCGATACCAATTCCATATTGGTACAACGATGCGCGTTGGTCAAAAGAGATATTTAATATGATAAATATGTTTGACAAGGTAACCAAGCCACTGTCATTCCGGTCGTCCGCCCTCCTTCTGCTTGAACTTGGTCGAGTATTTGTAAAAGTCGGACATTTCGAAGGGCTTCGTAACCTCTTTGTATGGCTGAAAGGTGGCCTGCTGCACTATGGTCATGTTCTTGGGCGATTCGATGCGTATGTCGGGGGAGAGTCCAGCTGCAGCTGTGGTCAGTGGTGGTGATACCAGAGCATTGCCCATCATGTTGCTATTGTTGTTGGTATTGCCAAGGTTTTGGCTGACTGGTGGTGGCCTGGGCGGCGGCGTGGGCTGCTGATTGTGGTTAGGCTTGGGCGGCAGAAGCCTGAATGCGGGTATGTCCAGCGGTTCCAGCGGATACGATGCCGATATGCCTATGGTCTGCTCCATTGCATTCAGATAGGATGTGGATTGACTCAGCTTGGTGAATCTCTCGTCGGCATGCTGCAAAGGCTTCGAACTGACTGTGGGTGGGTAACCAGATTCCGTTGGATAATTATGGGCAGTCCGCTGTGCAGACATGGAGTAATGTCGCCCCGACACGGACATTGATTGCGATGAGAGTTTAGGTCGTGGTTTGGGCGCAGCTGCACCCACAGCACTGCCACTACTACTGACCGGACTGTGCGCGGCGGACTCAATTGGACGCACGAACGCTGGGCCATCAAGGGAAGACTCCAGCCATTGCTTTGGCTTCGCCTTCTTCTCGATGGTGGTACCGTTCGAGCACAACGATATCTCATCTGGCGGCTTCGGCTTGCTGCTGTAGCGTGGCATTGGTGCCGCCAGCATATCGCTGGAATGCGATTTAGGATCGGCCATGCTTGGATTCTGATGCGGATGGGGTGGGGTCAAAGCGGCTATATGGGACTGTGAGCGCCAGCGATATTGCTGCTGTTGTTGCTGTAGCTGGTGATGGTGGTGTTGTTGCACGGTCTCGATTTCCACAGACATATAGCTAGGCGCCAGGGAGATGGCATCCAGCTGCCGTTGATGCTGCATCGGGGGTTGTTCGTTGCTGACAGCGCTGGGCGAGGCGAGCGGCGAGACGTACTTCTTGATGTTCTGGCTGGACTTGATGAAGCCACCCTCGTTGTAGCTCTGATGCGTGGGCGACAGATAGTACTTATCGCACTGCACTATGATGGGCTGCTGCTGTGGCGCCACGTGCTGCTGCCGCAGCGTGGCCACATTGGAGGAGTTGGCCGAGTACATGGATATGACATCAGGCTGTGTGCGCTGTTGTTGCTGGTACGAGTGCTGTTGCTGCAGCAATAAATGTTGCTGCTGCTGTCGTTGAGACGCCTGCGCCGCATACTGTAGTTGAATCTGAGCCGTGGATGGTGTGGGTGTGGGACGTTTCTTAAGCGCACTCTTGACATGCGGATGCTGCTGCGTTTGCTGCTGCTGCTGGGCAACGCCGATGACCAGCATATCGCCAGCGCCAGCTGGCTGATAGTTATCATATTCTGAGCTACGATTCGAATGTGTCTCGGAATGGCGATTATTATTATTATTATTGTTGCTGCCTCCAAGCTGGCTTTCACTGCGACTGCTGATGCTCTGTTTGCGTCGCAGCAGCGCATTGCTGTTGGCATCCTTGGCCAGCGCCTGCAGCTGCTGTTCGTGCTTGTATTGCTGGGCCAACTGGGCAAAGAACTCATTGATGGTCATGTGCTCAAAGTTGCCCTGCAGTATCGCCGACTCCTGCTTCTGTATTTGCTGCAGCAGCCAGCTCTTCTCACTCAGTCGCTGCTCCAGCAATTGCTTGCGTACCTCCAGAGATTCCCGTTTACTGACCTCATTGTTGTTGTTATTGTTGTTATGGTTGCTAGTGCTGGGATTGCTTGTGTTGTTGTTGTTGCTAGTGCCACTATTGTTGTTGTTGTTGTTATTGTTGTTTTGTCGATTGCTGGTTGCCTGTTCCTCATCTTTCAAACTGGCCATATTCCTGCTCTTGGGCGCTTTCAGTTGCATCGCCAAAGCTCCGTGCTGCTGCCGCTGCACTTGCTGTTGCTGCTGTTTGGTATTATTGCTGCCGCTGTTACATTTACATTCAGTTCAACTGACGGTGGTTGCGGTGCGGGCGTTAATCCTAGAAAGACAAAGGCAGTCCTCAATCATTCACGCCAGCTTCTCGGTTCATATATTTAGTTATATTGTAGTTATCAAAGTTAGCATTGGTTTTATTTTGCTTGTTAGAGACGTGCACTAGCTTATTAATGTTATCTATAAGTCTGTTTTTCTTTTAGCTGCCTTGACTTGCCTTCACCACGCACCACAACCACTGCAGCTAAGCATATGAATGTACAAGCAATGAAGTTTGTATGTTCCGAGTCCCAACACCAATGTCCGACGAGGTTAGCTCACATTTCTCGTACACTGAGGTATATTTACAGCATATAGAAAGTAGTTGAAACATGGCGCACTCTCGATAATAGTAATTAGATACTGTTTTAAGCGAGTAATGGAATTTTTAACATTTAGGTGCAGGTTCGAGATTCAGTTTGATATAGGGTGCGGTGCCGCAGTTCGTTTTAGCATTATTCTGCAGCCTTGGTAGAGGTATTTACCCATGTATGTATGTATGTTTGTGTGTAGGTATGAACATCTGTTTATCACAAATGGTAAACTGTACAAGTTGGGTGATAACTCACACACACAAAGCTCGAGGACAACAACTACATTAAAGACTAACCAATATGAAATGCATAATTAATGTGTAAAAATAAAAACTTAAAAGGTAAACAAATAACAGGCAAAGCAAATGTACATTCACACACACATTCTAGTACGGTATGCATGTGTTTGTATGTTTATGCGAGACTCACCAATAGACGCTGTCTTGTTCTTCCTTGCCCCCTATCGAAGTCTATGCAGCGTTGGCGCTAGCGCAATGTTTACCAAACAAACCAGACGCTGTGTATAGTTAGAGGCTGCAAGCAGAATAATAACTTTAGTACTTAAACTCCTAAAAGCCAATTGGTGTAAAGAACAGTTACCCAGGTGAGTCTTTTGTTTTTAACTTACTCAGAAATGCGGTCGTTGTTGGTAGCGTCGCTGTCGATACGGCGTCGTCACTCTGTTTTACCCTAAACATTCACGTACACACACAACAAATTTACCGCAGAAGTTGCCAAACTACATTAGTTCATTTATTTTGTTGCAAAAAGTAAACAATTGGCATCGTTTTAAACAAAGAAAAGAATTATTAATTGAGAAAATTATCAGAAAAACATGCGAGAAAAAAATGCTTGTAGCAGCTAATAAAGAACAAAACTGAACTGCCACACTTGGCGTTTATGCGCCAAAATTGGCGCTTCTTTTATGTGCTGGCGCAATGCCCCTTTTTTCTTTGGTAAGATAACTTGTTAAAAAAAAATTCTAGTAAATAAATAATATAATTTCTTCTATTGAGCTCAAAAAGAAAGTTATTTGTCATTTATTTGAAGGCTATTAAAGATAATATTTAGAGAACTATTGTAACGACTGTTCGGGGTTGTCGCATGCACTAAAGCTGTGTAGTTGACTAACTTAGGTTGTAAACTTGGCTAATTTGTTCGCTCTAGGCTCGATGAATCTTGCTTTGTTTACCTTTTTTGTGCGCCAAAAAGAATCATTGGTTAGCTCTGTCAAGCGAATTGCAGCTTATGTTGCCCGTAATTATATAGCAAGATGTTTAAAAATAAACTGCAACTCAATTAGTGATATATACAACCAAAGATAGTATTAATAATAACTCAATACATGAATTCATGCTCCAGTCAACAGTCGGTATTTTCCAAATTTACCTCTAGACACACACGCGCTTATAATGATAAGCTATGACGTCATTGCTTCTGATAATCATTAAGCTCATCTTCGAACTGTCCTTGACTTTGCCCTCAACCTGCAAATCACGCCATGTGTCGCCTCTGCCCACATCTTTATCTCTTATCAGCTGCAAGTATTTTGGCATTACAAAGTCAGTCAAATTTAAGTGAATCTTGAGTGAGGATTAGTAAAACTTAACAGTGTGCAATGTGTTTGAATATCCCTTGGCGTTATTCGCTGCTTATAATAGTAATACTATCCTTTATTGGAAACGCTGCACAGACCCAGGTAAATACAAACGCATTATGCAGTATGTTAATCAGTTATTCGATTCTTGTTTGTATTAATAACGTATAAGTATATATACTAATTATATCAAACAGATCAGCTATAGACCACATAAAATACATCTATTTTTGTAATGAACAATCATGAACATTTTAATTAGTTCGCCAAAACAGTCCAATTCCACCATTTCGGCGTAGGCGATATATATATGCCAAACTGAGCTCCTGGGTAGTAATCGAACTCAATTGCAAATCTTGCTATCCTGAGTCTGCCAATTTGAGTCCGCCAATAGGAATTGATTTCCTTTAAGCGTTCTTTTCCGGCAAACCTTCAAAGTGTGTAGACGTGCAATATAGCACGCTCTTAAAAAGTATTGAAAAGTGTATTTGTGAAAGTTAAAAATAAATCCCATACGTGCATCACAGCTTGGCTTGCTGATGTAAGTATAGATAATTTGTCATTGGGGCATATTTCTAAAGCATCATATCCTTTAGATAAATATAAGCCAATATCGACGTATCCCCAAAGCCACAAGTGACGCATCGCGCGGTCCCAAGGTTGGCAAAGGAAAGTCACATGTTCGTGGGAGCGGTTATGAGGATTTATAACCCGGATCGCCTCATCAACAGTGCATCAGCAACAATAACCCTGCAACAGCGCATCGTAGCCTAGCTCTGCGCTGCAGCAGCGGCACATCAAGCTGCACATCGAATCTCTGCCCGGCATTTCGGCAACGACAGATCGTCTCTGCAACTGCAGATCATCTTCGCCCGTGCACAGCACAGTGATTCGGCAACAACACCCTGCATCAGCGCCTCGTAGCCCAGCTCGGCGCAGTAGCAGCGGTTACGGCACCAGTTTCTCGTGATAAAACACGTATATCGGCAAATCTACGGCAACGCAGCCTCGTGCAAATTGCACACACCGCAACCCAGCCGGCGGATTCCCTCTGGATATACGCTCCGACTGTACATACAGTATAGCGAGGACAGCGGCACATTCAGAGCACATATTTATATATATATTAACACACACACTCACACTTATACACACATTCACACACACAAACACACACTAATGTGCACATATGTACATATGTACATTAACCACAGCTTTGCCATTCTTTTAATTTCCTTATTTCTTAAGTTTTCACTTTTCATTTATTAATTTCCTATATTATAATTTAATTTTCTTATTTCAATTTTCACATACATTATTTTCATTCATACATCCTTCACATACATACATTTTTCATACACTTACATCAATCACATACATTGGACATACATACACAAACACATTCAAAACATGAATGTTATTTTTGATTAAAATTTGTTAAATACTAATAATTAAAATATATAGAATAAATAAAAACTTAAGAATAGAGTTGTAAAAGCATAGGAGTGTGCATGTGAGTCGTGTTTATATTGTTTACTATTTCTCCCTTTTTGAACAGCAAGGTTCGGCGGGGCCCCACAGGATCAGCTGGTGAGTACACACATGCAATAAATAAGAGTGAAATGGTGAAATGAAATAAACACAGACATGCATAATTAGAATTAAATGTACAAAACGAAAACCCAGTGAATAGTTAAAATTTCAACAAACGAACATTCATAGTTAAAACCAAATTTAAAAGATGCATAATTAAAGTTTTGTTGTTATCGATAGTTTTGTTTATGTTTAGGGCATACCGTGCATAGTGTTAACATGCAGCCATACTAGTTCAAATGAACCAGTATTAGAGATGGAACTTTTTTTTTGTGAACGATTGAAATGAAATGAATGAAAATGAAGTACAATGAAGTAAAACAAAAAGTAAAGTAATTAGAAAACAAAATGAAAAAGAATTAAATGTTAATTTTGTAAATAATAATTAAATAATTAAGAATAAGAGCCCCAACCTGCAACTAACGATGGAGTTGTCCACAATCAAGTTGCGCAGAAACAATTATGACTTTATTTTAAATTAAAATTTATAATGTTGATATAATTTAACTTTGTTTTCCTGACAGCCGCGTAAACAGATCAGCCCTGTAAACAATAGGGATTTCTAAACAAGGGGCCAAAAAGAAATCATGGTAGGGTGGGTATAGAGGCCGTGGCGGAATCTATCTATTCCTTTCCTATTCCATCCCTCCTTTAATTGAATTTTAGAGGTATTCCCTTAAATGTTATGTGTTTATGCTTGCTTTATGTTATCTCTTAAGAGACTATTAAGTGTCCATGTCCGCTACAAAGGATCCCCCCAGCCGACTGCTTTTGCTAGCCGCGAGCAGCAAGGTAGCGCGATATGGGCATAGGCTGAATCATGATTATGATTGCAACTAGCAGAGCCGTAGCCCATTACAAGAAATTGGCGCTCAATGCGGTGAACATCGGAACCCAACCGAGGTGACTGATTTCTGCATGGGCAGTGAAGACGTGGAACCATCACCCACGCCCTAGGCAACTGAGCTAGCCGAGCCGTAGCACACTCTACATAGATTTTGGCGCCCAACGTGGGGCAGATCAGACATTTTAGTGCTCTACTAGAGATATTGCCCCAAAATGTGGGGCAGAGCAGACATTGTAGCTCTACTAGAAATTCGTGTCCAATCGGGATGCACGAAAACACTTCGTAGTTAACCATTTGATCGCAGAAAAGGTAATGAGAGAGAAAAATCCGTCCGTGGGTCAAAACAAATGTCTGATCGGTCCGAAATTGTGAATGTCAGTTTAGTAATCCGTAGTCCGACGTCCGTGATTTTTATTTGAACATAATGATCTTGTTTAGCTGGAATCCGCACCTTGGCAAGTCCGAGCTGCGACCGCGACAAATCATTACGGGAAGATTAATCTATAAAGACAAACAATACCCAATATATCTGTCCCTATATGAGAAGTTTTTCTGGATTCGTTCTTGGCAAGTCCGAGAAAACGACCGAGAACTTATTCATTATAGGCTCCGGAACATTTGTCCGCTTTCAAAAATAATTCAGTACATTTCTTCGTTTATCGTACTCGCTGATTATGTAATTTTCGAATATTTGTTAACAAATACGAGTTCATACAGCGTATCGAATAGTAAAAAAAAAACGACATCGGTTATTATCTGATAAAATGTGATAAATTAACTAAAACTAAAAATAAAACATTCTCGCTGAAGCAAACTTTAAATAGGAATAGGTTCATAAGACGACGATCTTATAACTACCATTCAAGGAAAGCTAAAGTGTCGATGTCCCCTTATATCCTTCCTTTCCTATCCTATAGATAGTTCCCGCCAAAAGCAACAGGAGCTGATTTTGTTTTGCGTAGCTGGAGGGAAAAATAGAAAAAACTTTGGTATATATAATTTCAAAAATAAAACCATTAAAATAAAATGCTTATTACACGTAGTCCAGATAACGTTAATAGATCTGATTTAAATATCAGTATACCAGATGGCACGTGTAGTTTGTGTGTAGAACACCTGTTACCTACAGAGGAATTGGTGATCACAAAATGTCAGCATAAATTTCACACGCAATGCGCGTTAAAATATGTTACAGAACATAACGAGTGTCCTGTGTGCAAGACTCTCTTACATACTCGAGATGTGCTTCCAATAGTCACCACCGAGTCACAACCTAATGAGCCAGGTACTTCCAGACCACATAATACCTGTTATCAGGGCACAAAAAGACCCGAGGTATTTAATATGGAGCAAGAGGACCTCGAAGGAGCAGTAGGGGGAGAGATAGAGATGGCAAACTCACCAAGACGAGGTCGCAGGGCAAACGTCAGAGGTAGAAAGCAGACTAGGCAGGTATCTACACGTGGTGGATACACTCGTCAACCACGCCTGTCCGAACCATTTCAACCTGCTGTTGATCTCAGTTATGAATTACTTTTAAAGAAAATGGAGGAGCTTATCGATAGCAAACTGAGTGCTATGAACGAGTCAGTAGCGGCTTCAATTTCTCAGAGACAAAGCCCAAATGAGGTTCAGCGTGCATCTGTGGTTGCACCACCGATCATGCCAAGCTCAGCATCGTATAACATGCACTCCATGAGCCCAGAAAAGGTCTCGCAGATTGTCCATAGTTGGGGGGTCAAATTTGATGGATCTTTAAAAGGACCAACAGTCCATGAGTTCCTATATCGAGTAAGGGCTCGGACAGAAGATTGTCTACAAGGCAACTTATCACTTTTGTGCAAAAACTTGCATGTCATTCTCTCAGGCAAGGCGAGAGAATGGTACTGGCGTTACCGAAAGGACAACCACACAGTGGGTTGGAGTTCCTTTTGCGAAGCGATAAAGAGCCAGTATCAAGATAACAAAGACGACGACCTTATCCTAGAAGAAATCCGCTCTAGAAAACAAAGGGAGGGGGAGACGTTCGACTTTCTTTACGACGACATCATAACCTTGGTCTCAAGGATGTCTTGTCCGCTCGATGAGTATCGTCTCATCCAACAGATCAAGCGAAATCTATTGCCTGATCTTCGTCAAGCTCTTTTGTACGTCCCGATACATAATGTCGCTCATCTACGTCAGCTAGTGCAACAAAGAGAGAACTTGTTTGCTGAGGAAGATGTGAAGCGGCACCTCAAACGCAATCACGTTGTTAAACCACTGAGAAGAGCAGTTGCAACAGTGGTAGAGGAGACAGAAACTATGTCCGAACAAGAAGAGGAGAACTCTTTAGGAGTAGAAGCTGTAGCACATTCTAGCAACCCAAGAATTTGTTGGAATTGCGACGAGCCCGGTCACTCCTGGGACACGTGTTTACACGATCGACACGTATTTTGCTATGGGTGTGGAGCAAAAAATGTCTATAAGCCCCAATGCATTACTTGTCGACAGCGTGCGGAAAACTCACGCAAGGGTCCAAGCGCCGACAGCAGACGCTCGGCCCCGAAATAATATCTGCTGCAAACCCAAATGAGACAGAGCGGGTAGTCATTGTCAAATTAGAGACACCCGCACCCAAAACCCAGATTTGTAATAAAATTCCACCATCCAAACCTTATCAGGAGCGACTAGCACTTTACAATGAAGCCAGAGAGAGGATTTTTAACGAAGTGGCTTTAGTAAAGAGCATAGTTAGCCGTTCTACGACCCGAGCAAGAGCTTTTTGGTCAAAGGTCAAGGCTATGCGTAAGCTTTTAGTTGCTAGTATCATAAACAACAATGAGGATGGGAGGTTATACGCTAACGTTTCGTTTCTAGAGTTCAACGAAAAAGGTCTTTTAGATACGGGGGCGAATATCAGCTGTATAGGAGCCGATCTCGCTAACCTTAATTGGACTGAATCCAGTCATTTTCGCAAGATCGCTTCCAAAGTGCGAACAGCTGACGGTAAAAGCCATGAAGTTATCGGAACCTTAAATGTTGAAGTCGAATATAGTGGGACCAAGAATCAAATCACGTTTTATATCATTCCATCGATAGAAAAGAGATTGATTCTGGGAATCGACTTTTGGAGAGTTTTTCAACTAGCTCCAGGTCTTATTTCGTCCATTACTCAGGCTACAGTTCCCAAAGAATCTACAGTGGAGGACGAAGTGTCATATCCTTTGACTGAAGCCCAGAAAAAGCGTTTGGAAACGGTAATCAAGCTATTTCCGAACTATGAAGAACAGGGCTTAGGTCGAACACCTTTATTAAAACATGACATTGATGTAGGCGACTCCAAGCCAATAAAACAACGATTTTATCCCGTTTCACCGGCGGTAGAAACGTTAATGTATAAGGAGATCGACCGAATGTTAGCATCAGGTGTCATTGAAAAATCTGTTAGTTCATGGAGTTCCCCAATGCGATTAGTCGTCAAGCCAGGGAAAGTCCGCCTTTGTTTAGATGCCAGGAAAGTGAATAGTTGCACCAAGAAAGATGCCTATCCATTGCCAAGCATTGACGGTATTTTCGCCCGTCTACCCAAAGCCAATATAATCACAAAGATCGATTTAAAGGATGCTTTTTGGCAGATTCCTTTGACGGAGGAGGCGAAGGCCATCTCTGCGTTTACAGTTCCTGGGCGTCCCCTATATCAGTTCACCGTAATGCCCTTTGGATTATGCAACGCGCCACAGACCATGTGTCGATTGGTAGACGAGCTAATTCCGGCAGAACTGAAGCATTGCGTATTTGGATATTTGGATGATGTATGTGTAGTCTCAGAAGATTTCGATACTCATCTCTCGGTGCTCATGCAACTATCAATCGAGTTTCGCAAGGCCAATCTAACTCTTAACATTTCAAAGAGCAGATTCTGTGTTACAGAAGTACCCTATTTGGGATATATAATAGGTAAAGGAGGCATTGCAACAGACCCAAGTAAAGTGGAGGCGATTCGATCATGGCCTTCTCCGAAAACATTGAAACAGGCTAGACGATTTTTAGGTCTAGTAGGATGGTACCGAAGATTTATATTAAATTTTGCAGAAGTCGTTTTTGCGATAACCGAACTGTTATCGACTAAGAAAAAGTTTGAATGGACAGATTCAGCTCAGCTAGCGTTCCATCAACTAAAAGAAAAATTGACTACCGCACCAGTTCTTCAGAACCCGGATTTTTCGAAGCCGTTTTTCGTGCATTGTGATGCAAGTGACTATGGTGTCGGCGCGGTTCTAGTACAGCTTTCCGAGGAGGGCTTGGAAAAACCCGTCGCTTTTATGTCCAAAAAACTTAATTCGGCTCAACGCAATTATAGCGTAACCGAACGTGAATGCTTAGCAGCCGTTCTAGCAGTAGAAAAATTTCGATGCTACCTAGAATTACAAGAATTTGAATTAATAACGGATCATTCGAGTTTAGTATGGCTAATGCGTCAGCCAGACCTTAAGGGCAGGCTTGCTCGTTGGGCAATGCGACTGCAAGGATATAGATTCTCAGTCAGCCATCGGAAGGGAATCGATAATGTTGTACCCGATGCGCTTTCTCGAGTATATTGTGAGGAGATGTCAGCGATAGAGCACATCAAACCCGAAGTGGACCTCAAATCTCCATGTTTTCAGGAGACAGACTACTTACAGCTGATCAGTCTTGTGGAAAATTCCCCGGAAAAGTACCCAGACTTGAAAATAGCAGATAGTTACGTTTATATTCGCACTGAACATTGTTATGGATCAGAAATGAACCAACAGAATGCTTGGAAGTTGTGGATTCCAAAGAATCTGACCCTAGAGGTTATCCAGCGTGCCCACGATAGCGTTATTGCAGCGCATGGAGGCACTGGGAAAACGCTCGACTTGATCAGAAGATGCTTCTATTGGCCAGGTATGGTTACACAAGTGCGAGAATATGTGCGAAATTGTGAAGTGGGTAAAACCACTAAAGCACCCAACATTTGTCTTAAGCCACCGATGGGTAAAGCCTCTGTGTCGTTACGACCCATTCAGCGCTTATTTATAGACATCCTAGGTCCTTATCCGCGTAGTAAGAGGGGAAACATAGGCCTACTGATTGTAGTAGACCATCTTACAAAATTTCATTGGCTTTGTCCACTGAAAAAGTTTACCTCCACTGTGATTCAAACTTTTCTTCAAGATCATATTTTCTTCGCGTACGGGATTCCACAAACGATAGTTAGTGACAACGGACAGCAATTTAAAGCAGGAGACTTTAACGCTTGGTTAACATCTTTAGGGATTAATCATGTTTATACGGCGGTCTACTCTCCTCAATCTAACGCTTCAGAGAGAGTCAACCGATCGATTGTGTCAGGCATACGAGCTTATCTTGATGGGAGTCATGCAGATTGGGATCTCCATATTCATGCAATTAGCTGTGCTCTGCGCAACTCGCTCCACCAAAGCATAGGTTGTTCTCCATATCACGCGTTATATGGCTTTGAGATGATAACTCACGGATCCCAATATGAGCTGTTAAGAAAACTAGGAATGTTAGACGAACCTGTAAATGTTCTCCAGCGGGATGACCAATTAAAGCTACTCCGTAAACAACTGCGTGAGAATATTGCTAAGGCACACGAGCGACAAGCTCAACAATATAATCTCCGCACTCGAGATGTGTCATATCGGGAAGGACAAGAAGTCTTTCGTAGAAACTTTGCTCAGAGCAATTTTGCAAAGCAAATCAACGCTAAACTTTGTCCACAATGGATAAAGGCGCGTATTAAAACCAAAATGGGTACAGCGTATTATGTTTTAGAAGACTTGCAAGGTCGAGTACAAGGAACTTATCACGCTAAAGATATTCGCCAATGATTGTTCCTTAAGCATTTCTTTTATTTTTCCAAGTCATTTCTTTTGACAAGTCGCATAAATGACTTGTGGTTGTAATGAACAATCATGAGCATTTTAATTAGTTCGCCAAAACAGTCCAATTCCACCATTCCGGCTAGGCGATATATATATGCCAAACTCAGCTCTGGGTAGTAATCGAACTCGATTGCAAATTTTGCTATCCTGAGTCTGCCAATTTGAGTCCGCCAATAGGAATTGATTTCCTTTAAGCGTTCTTTTCCGGCAAACCTTCAAAGTGTGTAGACGTGCAATATAGCACGCTCTTAAAAAGTATTGAAAAGTGTATTTGTGAAAGTTAAAAATAAATCCCATACGTGCATCACAGCTTGGCTTGCTGATGTAAGTATAGATAATTTGTCATTGGGGCATATTTCTAAAGCATCATATCCTTTAGATAAATATAAGCCAATATCGACGTATCCCCAAAGCCACAAGTGACGCATCGCGCGGTCCCAAGGTTGGCAAAGGAAAGTCACATGTTCGTGGGAGCGGTTATGAGGATTTATAACCCGGATCGCCTCATCAACAGTGCATCAGCAACAATAACCCTGCAACAGCGCATCGTAGCCTAGCTCTGCGCTGCAGCAGCGGCACATCAAGCTGCACATCGAATCTCTGCCCGGCATTTCGGCAACGACAGATCGTCTCTGCAACTGCAGATCATCTTCGCCCGTGCACAGCACAGTGATTCGGCAACAACACCCTGCATCAGCGCCTCGTAGCCCAGCTCGGCGCAGTAGCAGCGGTTACGGCACCAGTTTCTCGTGATAAAACACGTATATCGGCAAATCTACGGCAACGCAGCCTCGTGCAAATTGCACACACCGCAACCCAGCCGGCGGATTCCCTCTGGATATACGCTCCGACTGTACATACAGTATAGCGAGGACAGCGGCACATTCAGAGCACATATTTATATATATATTAACACACACACTCACACTTATACACACATTCACACACACAAACACACACTAATGTGCACATATGTACATATGTACATTAACCACAGCTTTGCCATTCTTTTAATTTCCTTATTTCTTAAGTTTTCACTTTTCATTTATTAATTTCCTATATTATAATTTAATTTTCTTATTTCAATTTTCACATACATTATTTTCATTCATACATCCTTCACATACATACATTTTTCATACACTTACATCAATCACATACATTGGACATACATACACAAACACATTCAAAACATGAATGTTATTTTTGATTAAAATTTGTTAAATACTAATAATTAAAATATATAGAATAAATAAAAACTTAAGAATAGAGTTGTAAAAGCATAGGAGTGTGCATGTGAGTCGTGTTTATATTGTTTACTATTTCTCCCTTTTTGAACAGCAAGGTTCGGCGGGGCCCCACAGGATCAGCTGGTGAGTACACACATGCAATAAATAAGAGTGAAATGGTGAAATGAAATAAACACAGACATGCATAATTAGAATTAAATGTACAAAACGAAAACCCAGGATATGAATAGTTAAAATTGCAACAAACGAACATTCATAGTTAAAACCAAATTTAAAAGATGCATAATTAAAGTTTTGTGTTATCGATAGTTTTGTTTATGTTTAGGGCATACCGTGCATAGTGTTAACATGCAGCCATACTAGTTCAAATGAACCAGTATTAGAGATGGAACTTTTTTTTTGTGAACGATTGAAATGAAATGAATGAAAATGAAGTACAATGAAGTAAAACAAAAAGTAAAGTAATTAGAAAACAAAATGAAAAAGAATTAAATGTTAATTTTGTAAATAATAATTAAATAATTAAGAATAAGAGCCCCAACCTGCAACTAACGATGGAGTTGTCCACAATCAAGTTGCGCAGAAACAATTATGACTTTATTTTAAATTAAAATTTATAATGTTGATATAATTTAACTTTGTTTTCCTGACAGCCGCGTAAACAGATCAGCCCTGTAAACAATAGGGATTTCTAAAACAAGGGGCCAAAAAGAAATCATGGTAGGGTGGGTATAGAGGCCGTGGCGGAATCTATCTATTCCTTTCCTATTCCATTCCTCCTTTAATTGAATATTAGAGGTATTCCCTTAAATGTTTCGTGTTTATGCTTGCTTTATGTTATCTCTTAAGAGACTATTAAGTGTCCATGTCCGCTACAAAGGATCCCCCCAGCCGACTGCTTTTGCTAGCCGCGAGCAGCAAGGTAGCGCGATATGGGCATAGGCTGAATCATGATTATGATTGCAACTAGCAGAGCCGTAGCCCATTACAAGAAATTGTCGCTCAATGTGGTGAACATCGGAACCCAACCGAGGTGACTGATTTCTGCATGGGCAGTGAAGACGTGGAACCATAACCCACGCCCTAGGCAACTGAGCTAGCCGAGCCGTAGTGCACTCTACATTTTGATAAGACTAGCGACTATTATTATGTCTATTATGACAACTGATCAGATTATCGCTACTCATCTGCTTGATTTTGAATTTGTTTTTTTCTTTTTTAATATTTCTATAGTCTTGTGCTGCCGCAAAGCAAGAGGACGAACTGTGCGGAGGCTATGCCTATAAGGTTATTAAACCTTTATTGGCATATGTTCAGCAATTAAATCAAAAGATCAAGGACAATGACATAGACAATATGAAAACTAAAATAAATGAACTGAAAGACCAACTGCAAAAAGAACAGAAGGAAAAGGAAAACTTGAAGGATCAAATTGCTATACTAACTGAAAACAATAAAGCTCATATTAAAGCCATAAATGATTTAAATAATATCAATAATGGATGCATTAAAGTAATGAATGAAATACCTGAAACCATTGAATCGTCAATCAAAAGTAAAATGGATCTTTTGGTAACTACCAAAACTGAGACACTTCAGAAGGAATTGGCAAGTCATTCAGAGACTATAAATAAACCGAATAAAACTATTATAACACTCGATGAAGAAAATGTTAAAAAGGATACAAAACTGCAAAAGTATGAGAAGGAGATAAAGGAGAAGGAGGATATTAACGCCTATCTTAAAGCTCAATTTAATCTGCTGAATGATACTTTTTTATTTGAAAGAAAAGAAATGAACACAAAACTAGCAAAGCTAAATGAGAATATAATAACACTGCAAGCTGAAAAGATGGAGATGGGGAACAAATTGCAATATTACGAAAATCAAATAAAGGAAAATGATGAAAACAATAAAAATCTTAGTGTTCAATTAAACTTAGAGAGAAATCCGCCAGATAGTTGCATTCCCTTTGCAAATTCTCCTGGTATCCACAAAATTAAAGCACCTGGATTCGGACCTTTCGAAGTGCTTTGTGATAATGATAATGAATATGGAAAGGGAGGTGGATGGATAACTATTCAACGAAGGAAGGATGGCAAGGAGGACTTTTACAGAGATTGGACTACATACCGCAAGGGATTTGGCTCACTTCATGGCGACTTTTTCATTGGATTAGAGAAACTTCACAAACTGACAACTGCCCAACCACATGAACTCTATATACATATGACAAGATTTAATGGATCAACATATTACGCTCATTATGATCTATTTGAGATTTCAAGTGAAAGCGATAAATATAAAATAAGCGAACTGGGAACATTTTCAGGCACGAATTATAATAATTTGGAGAATGCTAAATACAGTAAGTTTTCAACGTATGACAGCGATAATGATGAATTTATAAATGATTGTGCAAAGGAGAAGCATGGTGGCTGGTGGTACAAAAAACACTTGTGTGCATGGAGGTAATTGACGAATTAATTTTAAAATAATATATCTATATTTCTTAATTTATTGGTGTTTTTTTATATTCTCAGTAATTTGAATGGCAGATACTATAATGAAGAGCGAGAAGGAGATGATGCTATATATTGGGAAAAATATACTTCCCTTAAAGAGGTCAAAATGTTAATACGCCCCAAATCGCACTGAATAACAATGGAATTATTATATCAGTGGAACGATGATTGTGAATACAGAGGTAAATCAACTTCTAAAACGAAACTATAAATAGCGTTCTAATTTTGTTAAATTTGCAGCAAGGCAAATGGAAAATAGACTGATTGACGAGAGGAAATGCAAATTCAATCATCAATCTTAAATTGTTGAAGATGTTAATTCAATTTGATTATTCATATTTAAATGGTTATTTTGTATATCATATTGAATATTAATTTTAATTCTTTTAATGAACAAATAACAAATAAATTTTGCAACTAAAACCAGAACGTAATATGGATTGAGAATTTTGAGTAAGTATACTAGTATAATTGGAAGTTATCTTATATACATAATCATTCTTTTCCGGACAAGCACAAAAAAAACAATGCAGTTTCACCGAGGGCATACATATTTATTTCGAAAACCAATTTGGCCAAATAAACATACTGGACTTGTTCGCGCACCAGAACGCACGGACTTGTTGCAAGTGATGGGAGCGTGACATTTCTTCTTTTTCTTAGTAATGTTAATTAACAGAGTGCGCCAAAGTTGGAGTTCAAATGCAAAGTTTGTTATAAAATTTAGTTATAAATATTACTGTTTTATCTATATCGATGCTTACTGTTTAAATATATTTATAACAATTTATTGTTATATTGCTTTTCCTTGCCTATTAGCCTTTTGTTTTATTCGTTTTTTCCACACTTTTTAATTCTAGTGGTAACAGTGCTCAAAATTTTATTAACAGTGCTGAGATATATGTGTAAACATCGATGTTTGCACGATTTTGTAAACCTTCGCTGTATCGATGTTATATCGATGTATGTTCCAGCACTACGGCTCAAGTTGCTCATTGTTGTTATTGTTGCGCTCAGAGAAGTTTATTAACTTTTTCCGCACAATATACGTTAAATAGGCGCGAGTGTTGCAATAATTGCCCCAAGTAAATTTACATAACAACGAAAATGTAGCTAATATTATATATAAAGCGTGCGGATTTACAAAACGTATGGCGAAAAAAAACTGCAAATGACGAAGACACCACCCACAAGAAAATATATACAACAACAAGACAACAAACTGGCGTTTGTTTTCTCACTTAATCAGTTCCTATTAACGCAATTGGCGTGTCGTTTAACTGAAAGTTGCGTAAATTACGCACGGATTGTGCGTTTATTATTTGTGAAGCCGTAATTAACTGAATATTACGTGCAGCGCTGGGTAAGAAACGAATGGGGGAAGCGGGTGCGCTGCCATTGGCATTTGTGTGTGTGTGTGTGTGTGTGTGTGTGTGTCTCCCCAACTGGGCGCAGTTAATATTGTTTATTTATTTATGTATGTTTGCTCGCCTCCGTCTCCTATTTTTTGTTGCTGCTGTTTAGTTCTCAAATAAAAGCCAAAATCGTTAATGTTCACACTTTAACCACGCGATAACTTCGAGTTAACTGTAGTCTATATTAAGGCCAGCTGCTAGCAGAAATGAAAATTATTTATTAATTTATTGAACCAGTACATAAATTCAACTAGACTGTTGCAGTACATTTTCCGCTTTAATCACGAACTAAATGCAGAGTAAACCTATTTGAAGCAGTTATTTACAACTGTTGAACGTTCTTATAACACTTTTAAACTTCATAATTATTTGATGAGCATATACAGCACTTAGAGAGACTTTAAATCAGACTTAAACGGTTATCAAAGCCATCAAATAATTCGCAAGCTAGTGTCAATGTCAGCTATACATATGTACTATATGTACGAAAAAGTATGTTTGCTAAATTAACAAACAATTATTAAATATATTTTTATCTATATGACAACTTGTCAATCAATTCTTGTTTTGCTAGCTGTTTGACAATTTAAAGCAGTTTACTGCTTGACTTTTTTAAAGGATTTAATATGTTACAAATATTGTGGATTACTTTGCCTTATTGACAGCATTTGATAAATTGAATCAATTAAATTATTACTTATTTAAATATGTTTTTATTTCTCTTTAATTATCTAACGAATATTCTGAATTTTGTTAATTAAATAATTTTTAATTTTTGCAATACATATTTGCTAGTTTAGCTGTATTTGACGTTTATAGGGCTTAAAGGTCGTGTGAACCTACCCTACTACAGAAATACACCCTGAACCCAGGTGCTGTCATTTGCACTCAGGGATTAAGATATGTGAATACATATTAAGTAATTACTTGGTAAATACCAGAGCCATTGCCACGTAATTGTTTAGTTTCAGTATCTGGATAGACACTTTGAAATTGTATAGAGGGCGTTTAGCTCATTAGCGCGAATTAGCTCATTTATTTGCATGTATTCTCCCCGGATACTCTCGCAATTCTGTTTAGTTAGCTATTAAAATGGGATGAGTACATAGCACAACGCCTGCATTTTGGCGCTAGGCCATGTAAAAAGTTCTCTTTGTCTGCTTGTGTTGTTTTTTGTTTTTGTATTTCCTCGTAGACTAAGTACATAAGCGAGAATCTATATAGCGTATATTATAGAACTATTGTTGCTTTTACAGGTCATGTGGCAAGAATAGCGACAGCTGCCACAGCGCACATAAAAGACGTTAACAGCTAGAGGCTAAGCCAACAGCCAACAACACGAACAGCCAGTGGCATTGTTAGACTTGTTAAACGGTTCGACCATCGTCTAGCCCCTGCCGCTACCGCTGCTCCTCCAACCTGGCCAGAAATGGGTGGCAGGCACCCGAACCCACTTCGAATGCCGCCTGCATTAGTCATAGGAAACGTGCAGTAAAAATGTGAAAACTGTATGGAGGCGACAGTTCCAACAGCGGCAACAGCGATGAGGCCACAAATTCAACAAAAACAATATCCAACAGCAACATTTACACTGGTAAACGCACAATTTAAACTGTATCAGTGTTTGTTCTAGACTTGTACTTGTAGTCGAGTGAAATGCACACATATGTGTCAAGTTTAGCACAGAAATGTATTTTCTGCTGTGCAGTGTGTAATTTCCATATGCTCCAAGTGCTCTCTGGAATATATAATTATGTCATCAGTTAAGTGATGAGTATTTGTTCTCTGTTAGCATTATCTTTCTGTTATCCACATAACTGAAACCTTTTCCTTTTTGTTTACTCGCACAGCTATAATTGAAATCTAATCGATTGAGGAGCACACAGCGTAGGAGCAGCAGCAACAGCAGCTCCCACAATGTTTAAAATACGACAAAGGAATTGCATGCTGATTGCAACGGTGCTAATACTGGCTCCCTGTATTGTGATATTAATGGTATTGGGTCCAGAACTATCCACCGAACAGTCGCTGACACAACGCCTGGCCGAGTGTCATATGCGGCTACAGTATCTCGAGTCCATGTATCGTGCCCGGCAGGAGGATGTTGCTCTGCTGTCGCAGTACTTGGGTCAACTGCAGTACAATACTAGCAGCAATGTGACCAATGTGAGCCCACCTCCACAATCAGTGGCGAATTTTCTGGATGCCCTGAGTCCGGAGGCAAGGCAGCTGCTGCGCAACGCATCGCACTCGCTCAAGGGAGCTGCGGCTGGAGCAGCACGTGGCTATGTGCCTGTACAGAATATACGACTGCCAAATGCCTATCATTTTCTGCCCCATTTGCTGGACGATGCGGGCTCATTGCGTCCAGCCTATTTGCAGAGCAAAGGACGCAGCGATGTGAGCATTGTCTTGGGCATTCCGACAGTGCGGCGGGAAAAGCAATCCTATCTGCTGGGCACGCTGCACAATCTCATCGAGAACATGAACGACGAGGAGCAGAATGAGACGCTGATAATTGTCTACATTGGCGAAACGGATTTGGACGCAGTGCAGCTAATAGCCAAGCAAATTGAGACTAGTTTCGAGGTGTACGTGGAGAATGGCCTAATCGATATCATTGCGCCAGCACCCAGCTACTATCCGAACTTTGAGCGCCTTCGCATAACGCTAAACGATCCGTTGGAGCGTGTCAAGTGGCGGAGTAAGCAGAACTTGGATTTTGCCTACTTGATGTCTTATGCCCATTCCAAGGGAACCTTCTATGTGCAGCTAGAGGATGATATATTAACCAAGCGACAGTTTATCACTACCATGAAGAAATTCGCGCTAATCAAGAGCGCTCTAACCAAACCCGATCAGCCCGCCTGGTTTGTACTCGACTTTTGTCAGCTGGGCTTCATTGGCAAGATGTTCAAGAGTGCGGAGCTACCCTACTTGATAACCTACTTTCAAATGTTCTACAACGATAAGCCCGTGGACTGGCTGTTTGTTAAATTTGCAGCAAGGCAAATGGAAAATAGACTGATTGACGAGAGGAAATGCAAATTCAATCATCAATCTTAAATTGTTGAAGATGTTAATTCAATTTGATTATTCATATTTAAATGGTTATTTTGTATATCATATTGAATATTAATTTTAATTCTTTTAATGAACAAATAACAAATAAATTTTGCAACTAAAACCAGAACGTAATATGGATTGAGAATTTTGAGTAAGTATACTAGTATAATTGGAAGTTATCTTATATACATAATCATTCTTTTCCGGACAAGCACAAAAAAAACAATGCAGTTTCACCGAGGGCATACATATTTATTTCGAAAACCAATTTGGCCAAATAAACATACTGGACTTGTTCGCGCACCAGAACGCACGGACTTGTTGCAAGTGATGGGAGCGTGACATTTCTTCTTTTTCTTAGTAATGTTAATTAACAGAGTGCGCCAAAGTTGGAGTTCAAATGCAAAGTTTGTTATAAAATTTAGTTATAAATATTACTGTTTTATCTATATCGATGCTTACTGTTTAAATATATTTATAACAATTTATTGTTATATTGCTTTTCCTTGCCTATTAGCCTTTTGTTTTATTCGTTTTTTCCACACTTTTTAATTCTAGTGGTAACAGTGCTCAAAATTTTATTAACAGTGCTGAGATATATGTGTAAACATCGATGTTTGCACGATTTTGTAAACCTTCGCTGTATCGATGTTATATCGATGTATGTTCCAGCACTACGGCTCAAGTTGCTCATTGTTGTTATTGTTGCGCTCAGAGAAGTTTATTAACTTTTTCCGCACAATATACGTTAAATAGGCGCGAGTGTTGCAATAATTGCCCCAAGTAAATTTACATAACAACGAAAATGTAGCTAATATTATATATAAAGCGTGCGGATTTACAAAACGTATGGCGAAAAAAAACTGCAAATGACGAAGACACCACCCACAAGAAAATATATACAACAACAAGACAACAAACTGGCGTTTGTTTTCTCACTTAATCAGTTCCTATTAACGCAATTGGCGTGTCGTTTAACTGAAAGTTGCGTAAATTACGCACGGATTGTGCGTTTATTATTTGTGAAGCCGTAATTAACTGAATATTACGTGCAGCGCTGGGTAAGAAACGAATGGGGGAAGCGGGTGCGCTGCCATTGGCATTTGTGTGTGTGTGTGTGTGTGTGTGTGTGTGTCTCCCCAACTGGGCGCAGTTAATATTGTTTATTTATTTATGTATGTTTGCTCGCCTCCGTCTCCTATTTTTTGTTGCTGCTGTTTAGTTCTCAAATAAAAGCCAAAATCGTTAATGTTCACACTTTAACCACGCGATAACTTCGAGTTAACTGTAGTCTATATTAAGGCCAGCTGCTAGCAGAAATGAAAATTATTTATTAATTTATTGAACCAGTACATAAATTCAACTAGACTGTTGCAGTACATTTTCCGCTTTAATCACGAACTAAATGCAGAGTAAACCTATTTGAAGCAGTTATTTACAACTGTTGAACGTTCTTATAACACTTTTAAACTTCATAATTATTTGATGAGCATATACAGCACTTAGAGAGACTTTAAATCAGACTTAAACGGTTATCAAAGCCATCAAATAATTCGCAAGCTAGTGTCAATGTCAGCTATACATATGTACTATATGTACGAAAAAGTATGTTTGCTAAATTAACAAACAATTATTAAATATATTTTTATCTATATGACAACTTGTCAATCAATTCTTGTTTTGCTAGCTGTTTGACAATTTAAAGCAGTTTACTGCTTGACTTTTTTAAAGGATTTAATATGTTACAAATATTGTGGATTACTTTGCCTTATTGACAGCATTTGATAAATTGAATCAATTAAATTATTACTTATTTAAATATGTTTTTATTTCTCTTTAATTATCTAACGAATATTCTGAATTTTGTTAATTAAATAATTTTTAATTTTTGCAATACATATTTGCTAGTTTAGCTGTATTTGACGTTTATAGGGCTTAAAGGTCGTGTGAACCTACCCTACTACAGAAATACACCCTGAACCCAGGTGCTGTCATTTGCACTCAGGGATTAAGATATGTGAATACATATTAAGTAATTACTTGGTAAATACCAGAGCCATTGCCACGTAATTGTTTAGTTTCAGTATCTGGATAGACACTTTGAAATTGTATAGAGGGCGTTTAGCTCATTAGCGCGAATTAGCTCATTTATTTGCATGTATTCTCCCCGGATACTCTCGCAATTCTGTTTAGTTAGCTATTAAAATGGGATGAGTACATAGCACAACGCCTGCATTTTGGCGCTAGGCCATGTAAAAAGTTCTCTTTGTCTGCTTGTGTTGTTTTTTGTTTTTGTATTTCCTCGTAGACTAAGTACATAAGCGAGAATCTATATAGCGTATATTATAGAACTATTGTTGCTTTTACAGGTCATGTGGCAAGAATAGCGACAGCTGCCACAGCGCACATAAAAGACGTTAACAGCTAGAGGCTAAGCCAACAGCCAACAACACGAACAGCCAGTGGCATTGTTAGACTTGTTAAACGGTTCGACCATCGTCTAGCCCCTGCCGCTACCGCTGCTCCTCCAACCTGGCCAGAAATGGGTGGCAGGCACCCGAACCCACTTCGAATGCCGCCTGCATTAGTCATAGGAAACGTGCAGTAAAAATGTGAAAACTGTATGGAGGCGACAGTTCCAACAGCGGCAACAGCGATGAGGCCACAAATTCAACAAAAACAATATCCAACAGCAACATTTACACTGGTAAACGCACAATTTAAACTGTATCAGTGTTTGTTCTAGACTTGTACTTGTAGTCGAGTGAAATGCACACATATGTGTCAAGTTTAGCACAGAAATGTATTTTCTGCTGTGCAGTGTGTAATTTCCATATGCTCCAAGTGCTCTCTGGAATATATAATTATGTCATCAGTTAAGTGATGAGTATTTGTTCTCTGTTAGCATTATCTTTCTGTTATCCACATAACTGAAACCTTTTCCTTTTTGTTTACTCGCACAGCTATAATTGAAATCTAATCGATTGAGGAGCACACAGCGTAGGAGCAGCAGCAACAGCAGCTCCCACAATGTTTAAAATACGACAAAGGAATTGCATGCTGATTGCAACGGTGCTAATACTGGCTCCCTGTATTGTGATATTAATGGTATTGGGTCCAGAACTATCCACCGAACAGTCGCTGACACAACGCCTGGCCGAGTGTCATATGCGGCTACAGTATCTCGAGTCCATGTATCGTGCCCGGCAGGAGGATGTTGCTCTGCTGTCGCAGTACTTGGGTCAACTGCAGTACAATACTAGCAGCAATGTGACCAATGTGAGCCCACCTCCACAATCAGTGGCGAATTTTCTGGATGCCCTGAGTCCGGAGGCAAGGCAGCTGCTGCGCAACGCATCGCACTCGCTCAAGGGAGCTGCGGCTGGAGCAGCACGTGGCTATGTGCCTGTACAGAATATACGACTGCCAAATGCCTATCATTTTCTGCCCCATTTGCTGGACGATGCGGGCTCATTGCGTCCAGCCTATTTGCAGAGCAAAGGACGCAGCGATGTGAGCATTGTCTTGGGCATTCCGACAGTGCGGCGGGAAAAGCAATCCTATCTGCTGGGCACGCTGCACAATCTCATCGAGAACATGAACGACGAGGAGCAGAATGAGACGCTGATAATTGTCTACATTGGCGAAACGGATTTGGACGCAGTGCAGCTAATAGCCAAGCAAATTGAGACTAGTTTCGAGGTGTACGTGGAGAATGGCCTAATCGATATCATTGCGCCAGCACCCAGCTACTATCCGAACTTTGAGCGCCTTCGCATAACGCTAAACGATCCGTTGGAGCGTGTCAAGTGGCGGAGTAAGCAGAACTTGGATTTTGCCTACTTGATGTCTTATGCCCATTCCAAGGGAACCTTCTATGTGCAGCTAGAGGATGATATATTAACCAAGCGACAGTTTATCACTACCATGAAGAAATTCGCGCTAATCAAGAGCGCTCTAACCAAACCCGATCAGCCCGCCTGGTTTGTACTCGACTTTTGTCAGCTGGGCTTCATTGGCAAGATGTTCAAGAGTGCGGAGCTACCCTACTTGATAACCTACTTTCAAATGTTCTACAACGATAAGCCCGTGGACTGGCTGCTCACGTATTTCATAGAGTCGAAGGTATGCCGCACCGACAAGGATCAGAAGCATTGCAACCAGGAGAAGGCCAAGTATTGGCAGCACTTTCGCAAGTCACTGTTCCAGCACATTGGAACGAGCTCCTCTCTTAAGGGTAAAGTGCAGAAGCTCAAGGATAAGCAGTTTGGCAACAAGGTGCCCACATTCTTTGCCCACACGCACAATCCGGCAGCGCTGGTTAAGTCGAATATAGCACCATATCGCAACTATCTGCTGAAACGTGCCTATCGAGGCGAAACGTATTTCTGGGGTCTACTACCGCAGCCCGGGGACCTGGTGCAGATCATCTTTGAGCAGCCAACGCTGCTGCGTCGGTATCTCTTTCGCAGCGGCAATTCGGAACATCCCTCGGATCGTTTCTATAATACCACCGTGGAGCTGCTGCCAGCAGACAGTCTCAGCGAGAACTCATCTGTGTGGAGCATCTACAATACCACAACGGATGGCTATCTGGTGGTTGGTGCTTTCGATAACCTGGGCGTGGCCGAGGGCCAATTGGATCCCAAGATAGGTGCCATCAAGGAGCTGCGCCTGCACGTGCACAGCGACAGCGAGAACTGGGCTCTGCTCAGTGAGATTGAGCTGCAGGAATTGGGCAACAATGCCAGCAATCCGGATGCGAATGCGGCAAAGCCACGTTTCTCTGGGGGCAGCTGATTGCTGCATAGACATCGACAGCAGGAGTTCGATGCGGACTAAACAACAACTAGGAGAAAGAGAATGATACTATAGACAACATATTTCCTTTATTCATATAATATTAATGTTTTCCTATTCCTACATGTAGTCAGTGTGTGAGTGCGTGGCTGTCTGTCTGTCCTCGTGTCTGTGTCTGTGTGTATGTGTATATTTTTTGAACGCTACTTTTAATGCCTACCATCTAAATGTGTACATAAACGGAATTCCCCAGGTATATACTTATAATCTAACTGTACGTAACTCTAACTGTAATTGTGACTCAATCTATAACTGTCAAGGTTTACACGTGTACCAGTTTTTGAACCTATTATTACATCAATATTAAAGTGAGATCAATACCTTGCTAAAGTTAACGTGTAACGTGTCTAGTCTGCGTTGCAGTTGAAGCTTATACGGCGTAGTTCAACTATTAATGCAATTCAATACCTAATTTATCGATTTGTGTACGTGTGTAAACCGTTTTCTCAGTAACATCAATATATTACGTCATTTGATACACGCATAAGCATTAAGTGCGCCTCTTCATTATAAGTTTATACGGAAAATCCTACAAGTGCCCCCTTTCCACATTGACTCATTGTGTTAATATATACATTCATCTGCTCACACTCATACAATTTATACACTGCAAGAAACAGCTGCTGCTTTGTTGTGGTGTTATGTAACTGTGCTCTCGTTCTACATGTTCTTTTCTTATTTATGCATTTTCCAAGCTACTTTAATCTTAAGTGTTATCTCCATGAATTGGCAACTATTTTGTATCGATGCATTCCAGCTATGCTCGCTGAATTTAAGATATTTCCGATATCTTTAAGATTTTATTTACTATTAATGTGTTTTTAATTATTTAATCTACAGTTACATATGCATAACTCAAGCCATGAAACTATCGAATAACTATGTAATAATATACACACGTGTTGTAAAAGTACATATACGTATAAGTAATCCACATCGAATTCATCGACAACATTAGACATTGTTGCTTTTACTGTGATTTGTTAATAATTTTTGCATACAAACCCCTAAAGAAAAAAAGAAAAAGAATTTGCTGATTAGTAAACTAAATTCCAAGAGAAAGAAAACATTTTTTACACTCGAACTAAAATTGTAATTGGATTAGCAATTGGATTTGCCAAATTTATATAAATGCTAGCGTTTAATTGAGAGAAATGATGAATGTTTACACTTTGTTCCTGTTAAGCAAAATGATATTGTTAATAATAGTGGCATATTCATAAACAAAAATCTCTAAAGTTTCACTTACATTCGAGCAGAAATTCAGGAGAGAACTTTTTGATGCCAAGAATGAACAAAACAATTAATTGTAGACTGCTTTTGGTATATAATTAAAGAGAAACTAAGAATCTGTCGGATTGATTAAACATTTGCTTTGCTTTAATATCTGCATAGATACATATTTTTATATACGGATAATAATTTTGCACATTTACAAGTTACATATGCAACTACATATGTTTGGCTTCAGTTTAGCTTATGTTTACTAAGAAATAGCTAAATACTTACTCAATTATATGATTGTATATAAGGCAAACACCACGAACAACTTAGCTTATTTATAATTCCGAATTAATTTCTATTTATTCCTTTCACATCTGTTCTCAAAAGCCAAGAAAAACAAAATCTGATTATATGAACAACACACGTCTGTTTGAACCTATTTAAAACATGCGTGAAATATGTGTATAAGCTTAATAAATGATACAAAAATAACATTTGAACTAACTCAAGTTAGTAAGAGCATAAGCAAAGTGTATTGTTTTTATGAATCGATTAAATGTGAGTATGCTTATGTGGATCCATTGGCTTAAATAAGTCGAATACGTCCACAAGTCGATTTAATATTAGTTTTAAACTTCCTTCACCAATAAACTATCTTTAATCGAATCAGGTAATAATTGTAGTACCACTGGCGCCATCTGACGTATCAATAAGTCTTTCAAATTTCCCAAACCTTTTGTTATTGTTAAATTTAACCCAAGATTTATTTGTTTACATTAATTTATATCAACATTTATTATGCTTATAGGCAACGACGTTGTGGCTTTAGTTTCAAGTCAACTGATACGGAGGATTTGACTATCATTATATTACCCTTTCGCACTCCCCCTGACGGATCACGTAGTCACGTGGCGATTGTTGCCGTTGTTGATTCCTCATCGATCATTGTTGTGGTGCTGGACTCCGATGACAGGGCGCAAGCGGCATAAGATACGACTTGTGAGGTGCACCACTGAGTCACTTCATCGAAATACTCTCCATTTGGGCAGTATGCCTCGGCAATGGTGGCACCACTTTGGCAAATTGAAAATCCCGTGCAGCCATCATCGGACAGATTGGCCAACTGGATTGTCGAATTACCCAGATCCACGCAGCGATCGTATTCGCAACGTACCTCGGTGCGGGGAACACAGGCGCCACCATTCGCCGCAGAGAAGAAGCGTCCATCTGGACAGACACCGTGTTCGAGTACCATTTCACCGGAGGAGTTCTCCCGGCAATAGTAGTAGCCATTGCAGGTACTTTCATCCGATATAAAGCTGCCTGATTGTGGGCAAACATCCGTTGTGGCTGTCTGCGGTGGAGGCTCTGTATAGGCACACTCTACGTTATGCGGATAATCGCATTTGCCGAGGGTGCCACTGAAATAATAATTATCCGGACAGGTGCCATTGATGACCTCACCCTGCCAGCACATTTGCCAGCCATTACAGCTGCTTGGGTCCTTGATAAATACGCCATCGGGTAGTATGTTACAAATGCTATCGGGATTCATTTTCGCACTGCATGTATAGTTCCGTATGCAGGCCTCAGTGCCGGAATCGTAGTTCAGTCCAGTGGGACACTCGCCCCGAGTTCCAGCGCCATTTTTACAATAGTAATATCCATTACAGGAATATGGATCGCCTGCAAACCCATCTGGCTGCGCTGCACAGGGATCACTTGAGATACATGTTATGTCATCGGATGCAACACAGCTTTCGCTCTCCCTGTCGTAGAAGAGTCCATCCGTGCAGTTTCCGATCACTGGCTGCTCATCAACACACTCCACCCAAGCATTGCAGGCATCCGGATCATTCATTTTGGTTCCATTCACCACCAATGTGCAGATGAGTGCCGGATCAAAAGTGGTAGCAGTAGACGAGGCTAGGCCTAGACCGACGACGAGCAACACTAGTATCCGCACTGCGAAGATTAAATGATTTTGATTTATGATTTTATTAGGATTATTAATTATATTAGAATAGTTTTAAAATCAAATGAAAATAATTAAAAATCCAGACCGATTCCTTATGTTTAAATTTGCAAAAATATTTATTTAAAAGGCTTATTTAAAAAATCCAAATTAAATTTAACTTTTAGGTAATAATTGAGTCTACTTGAAATTCGGAAAATTATTAGGTTCGACCGTTTATTTAAATATTTTTTGAATTTGTAATTAATACGAATATTGTGATTTAATTTTTTTTTATATTTTACTGAATTTGTGTAGAGTTCTTTAATTATGTAATTTATTTTAAATTATTAAAAATATGTTATCATTATTAATTTGGAGCCAGCTGAAAAAGTAAACTTATACAAAATATGCACATTTTAGTCCTTTTTAAAAAATTTAAAGTCATTACTTTTTTTAAATCAATTTTATATTGATCTTATTTTCCGTTTAAGCCTCTGCTTATTTTTATAGAACTTTTATCTGTAGTATGATTTTAATATCACACTTATGTATATTTGAAGAAACAATGCACCAATAAACGATTTCGTTAAGTTGCGAAATGAACCGAATGAATTATGTTAAGTATTTTCGTATATTATTAGTTATAATTAATTAATAGTCTGTAATTAATCAAACTGCGATAAGTTGTGCACTGTTTTTATATAATAATCAGGCTTTAATTCGTTTAAATTAATGTATAATAATTTCTTATATGTAGTTAATACTTTAATTTACGTACTCATTTCAACTGAATATGAATAAAAGAATTGAACGAAATATTGTGAAAATAATGCAGCGATCGACTCGGTTAATAACAACGTCTAACTGCCGACTAGGCACACTGCTCGAGGAATATATACAAGAAATAAAAGCTGCAAACATCGATAAGGAGAGTGTCAATGAATTTAACAAATTAATATCATAACTAGACAGTTGATTAATTGGGACACGGCACGCACATTTCTCAAGATAAGCAAATTATTGTATTGTTTAAAAATAATATATATACGAATCAAAAAGGTGAGTATTGGGAGCTAAATCATGAGCGATTTGGCTATTTATATACCCTGTACTCATTGCATTTGGGTAATAGGTATCTGGAGTCTAAAGTGTAGAAAAATGAGTTATTACATTTGATATGTAACTTTCTTTTTTTTCTACACAGCAATAACTTTTATTTTTAGAAAATTATGTAGCCCTTGGGGTTAACAAATAGTTAATTAACCGTTGAATTGTGTGACCAATGGATTGGTGCTCTGGTTAGAGAAGAAAACTGAAACTGATGAAATTCTGACAGTAGTCTAGAGAGAAGACTGAACGTAGTTGGAATATAGTTTTAGTAACTACAGCTAAGCCAATATTATAATGTTTAACTGTAGTAATTCGTATATTTTTATTGCATGTGCTCTGACCGTGTCCACGTGCATATTGATATTATACTATGTGACCCCGGAGTTATCCATACAACAATCGAATGAGTGTGCAAGGCAACTGCAGATCCTGGATCATTTGTATGATAAGGATGTATCCCTATTAGCACACTCCTTGGATAAATTGCAGTTGAAGAACCAAACCTTTCTGGACAGGCTCAGTCGAAAGGCACAGAGGCTCCTGGAGTGGAGTGGCAATAATTCTGGATCAGCTCTTGACAATTTGACTCAGCCAAGTGCACGATTCACAGAAGCCTTTCACTTTCCTCTACACTTGCAGAGCTCATTGACCTCTATAGATCCCGCCTATCACAGCAGCAGTGGACGCACTAATGTGGACTTTGTGCTGGGAATTCCAACGCATAAGAAGAGTAGACAGTTCATCGGTGTCACGCTATTTAATCTCATCGAGAACATGGACGAGGAGGAACGAAATAAGACGCTAATTGTTGTATACATTGGCGATACGGATTGGCAAGCCCTAAAGCAGATGATTATTCTAATCAAATCAAATTTTGAGGAACATTTGAAGAGTGGACTCATAGATATTGTATCGCCGTTTGAAAGATACTTTCCCTATTTCGAGAGACTAAGACTAGCGCCCAATGAGTCATTGGACCAAGTGACGAAACGCATTAAGCAAAACCTAGGCATTGCCTTTATGATGGCATATGCCCAAACGAGAGGTGTGCACTACGTTCACCTGGACGAAGCTATACTAACCCAACCTCGATTTATAGATACTATGAAAAGATTCACGTACATTAGCAGTGCCCTGGCTGACCCTACAATACCAACCTGGTTTGTGTTGGACTTTGGGGATACAGGCCTGATTGGCAAACTTTTTAGAACGTGGGACTTGCCCTATTTGATTACCTTCTTCCAAATGTACCATAATGATATGGATCCACTAGATTTATTCACATATTTCCTCGAGTCTAAGGCATGTCGCCTGCAGAGAGATCAAAGGCAATGCGATGAGGAAAAATACAAATACTGGCTACGCTACAACGAGACCTTGTTCCATTATATAGAACTGTTACCCCTCAGAGATGTAATTGAAATGAGAAAAAAACTCTACACAAATGGGAAAACACAGACACACTAATACTAGCTCTGGACCTTTCGAGTAATATTTGCTTGACTTTATTAACTAACATTGATTATAGTTAATTGAAAATTAAAAAGTGATTACTACATATTGAACATTTGTTTAAATGTCTTTGGCATCTTTAAACCAAGGGATATACTGCCTCGTTGGCAATGAAGCACAAGTTTCTGGCATTGCGAGCCATGCGAATGTATCCCTTCTCCCCATACGAGCGACCCCAGGAGTTCTTCACCAGCCAGTAGTCTCCCCCACGCCTATCCCGTCCGTAGCCAACAACAAGCACAGCATGATCGGCTCTCCTATGACAGGATCTGCGATAAACTCCCCGTTTGTAGTGTTGCATATGGGTTGCTTCTACGGCCACAGATACGGGTCCTTTAGTTGCAACCGCCTTAGCCAGTTCAGATTCGCTTCCTTTCCGTACGCGCACAATCTTCCGAACTGTGGCTCCAATGCTCGTCTTGCTATAGCGACAAGATTGCTTCCTTCCCTTATAGGGATACGATTCGGCAGAATCAATTCCGTGATTTTTAATCACATATTTTAAAGCGTGTGATGCAAATCCCCCATGGCAGCCATGATTATGATATGGACGTCGGCTGGAACAATCCAACAGATTCTGTTCGGATAGCTCAACCAGTTTTCCTTTTTGTATTTTCTTTTGACCCTCCAGAGTGCCAACCGCAGCAAAGGCCCAGCAGGAACCACAGTGTCCCTGGTTCTTAACTCTGGTCACAGCTCCCTTTTTACGCCAATCGATACTAGTAGGAATTTCCAGATCTTCAGCAGGGGTATATATTAAATCATCATCACCATCATCTTCGTCATATTCAGTCACGTTGTAACTGGACTGCAAAAATGATTCAAACTCCTGTGATGTTAGATCTGTGAACTGATTAATGCCCATCTCAAAGGTTTCCTTTCCTTTGGCATAACGTTGATTGTGTGCATTAATTATTTCTAAGTTTTCTTTGAAAACATCCATACGGTATTCTTCATCTTCTTGATTCGCGTAAATCTTATGGTGGTTGCCCTTAAATTCTTCCCACTCCCATTATATACTGCTCATGCCCTTAACCACGGCTTGGTTTATTTATAGATGTAATTACATTGCATTTATGATTTACACATTTAAAAAACCCAAAGTGGTCAATTTACATTCTCTTGAAAGAATACCGCATGACGTCAGTGAAAAAGAGTAGATAAGTATGTTTCATCATGACGAAGAACCTTTATATTTATCTCCGTTGGTTCTTGATAGAGGATAGAGATCCAAATTACGCACATATTTCTTTGTCTGAACATTGAAGATAACGCAGTGCAATCACGAATGCAACTGTTAGTTTATAATATAATATAAATTTTATATCATGATGATGCAATTGATCTAATCACCACCTTGCGGTCTTCATCTTATACATATATATATTTTATTTAGAATTCTTAAAATAGAAAAATTCTCCTTTACCTTTTGTATTATACGTAAGAGAACAAGTCACTGCCCGCACATTTGGAGCATATTTAATGGCAGGTCATCTAAAAAATGGTATATAAGGAAGATATTTTGCATAGTAAAGATTAGTTTAACTTTAACATGAAAGCAGTTCTAGTACTTCTCGCCCTTATAGGGTACGTGCAATCGTTATCCTGGGAGTGGGAAGAATTTAAGGGCAACCACCATAAGATTTACGCGAATCAAGAAGATGAAGAATACCGTATGGATGTTTTCAAAGAAAACCTAGAAATAATTAATGCACACAATCAACGCTATGCCGAAGGAAAGGAAACCTTTGAGATGGGCATTAATCAGTTCACAGATCTAACATCACAGGAGTTTGAATCATTTTTGCAGTCCAGTTACAACGTGACTGAATATGACGAAGATGATGGTGATGATGATTTAATATATACCCCTGCTGAAGATCTGGAAATTCCAACTAGTATTGATTGGCGTGATCATGGAGCTGTGACTAGAGTTAAGAACCAGGGACACTGTGGTTCCTGCTGGGCCTTTGCTGCGGTTGGCACTCTGGAGGGTCAACAGAAAACACAAAAGGGAAAACTGGTTGAGCTATCCGAACAGAATCTGTTGGATTGCTCCAGTCGTCGTCCTTACAAGAATCATGGTTGCCACGGTGGACTGGCAAGGAGAGCGTTAAGATATGTCATAAAGAATCGTGGCATCGATACTGCCGAATCGTATCCCTATGAAGCGAAAAAGCAAGGTTGTCGGTACAGTAAAGAGAGTATAGGTGCTACTGCTAAGAAAATAGTACGTATAAGACGGGGAAGCGAATCAGAGCTAGCCCAGGCCGTTGCAACAAAGGGTCCCATTGCCGTCTCCATAGAAGCCAAGCATCTTCATCATTACAAAGGTGGCGTGTTAAATAAATCCTGCCATAAAGGTCCAAATCATGGCGTCGTTGTGGTGGGCTACGGCCATGATAGCCGTGGCGGGGATTACTGGCTTATCAAAAACTCATGGGGTGAAAAGCATGCGAACAAGGGGTATGTCCTTATGGCTCGCAATGCTGGAAATCTGTGTTACATTGCGAATAGGGCTTTGTATCCACTGATTTAGCTTAAGTAAATAGACCCAGATTCGCTTAAATTGTTATAAAGTTATATATATATATAGTTTTATTTAGATATACTCAGCATCAAAAACATCACCATAATTTGAAATATATTTCATTATAACAGTTATATAGAGGGACGATACAATATAATTTAAGTGTGTCGATAATTTTCAATACTTCAGTTTTGTTTGCAACAATCGTCAGCTCTGTGTATAAATATGTATATAAGTAGTTAGACAGTTGCTTTCAATCTGATTTTCCTTTTGTATAAATAGTTTATAAACATTATATAATTTGATTAAAATGTTTGCGTATAGAAGATATATGCCATGTATTTAATAACTTTTGCGATGCACTTTGTTTCAGTCCGTTTATTTCATTTTCCACAGCGCATCCAGTTCGTTTAAGGGATCCTTAGACTCCTGTTGCTCCTTGGCAGTTACCTGCGGTGCCATTTTCATTTGATATGACGTCATAATGCCACCTGCAGATACAGCAATTAATAAATCTATTGTGCTTTGACTAGAGTGCTAAAACACTTACGCTTGTTCAGCACATTGTGGGCATTGCTAAGGACTATTTGCATCGATTGCTCGAGTATGGCCGCGTCACGTAGGGAATTCTGGCGCTGCATGCAAATACGAGACCATATGTCAACCACATCTGTAAAACAAAACGATTTGTCAGTTGTCATTGTGCGGATGCCCTATAACCACACTCACTTAATAGAATGGGTCGCTGGGTTTGAGTGCCCATCAGAGCGCAAATGGCAATAGCCAACAGTTCAGAGCGCTCAGATCCTGTTAAACAGTTCAATATGAGCGGCGATGTTGGCGCATTGGCAGCGAGACAACGTTCCTGATGCGTCTGCAATGCGTTCTGTGCAATGCCCAGCAGTTGAGTTGGTGAACTGCAAATAAATGCAATTAAATTTAACAATTTACTTAAAGACATGGCATACGGTACTTACGCTTTGGTCCATTGCTTGAGCTGCAGCAACGATAGATCGAGCACAGCATCGGCGCCATGCATCGTCAGTTTCAATAGATATTCCGTGCAGTGGCTCAGCTGTTGCTGCTTCACACAGTCCACGGTGTAGTCATCGTAGTGCGTGGGTTGATTGAGCGTCTGTGGCCAGTATGGATCAAAGAGCTAAAAGGATGAAGAGAGTGGGAATTTGATTAATGATAACTAATATCCTGCATATTAAACTCACCTCGTTGGTGGTGTGCAGACACACCACTGTGCGTGACTTCTCTGACCAAATCATGGACCAGAAATCGTTAATTGTATTGGCTTGCGGGGTTTGCGCTATGATAAAGTTTGGACAGCCAGCACTGAGGATCTAAATGGACGACACATGGCAGATGTTAGCGACTGTCTAATGAAATAAATAAATTAAGCTTCACCTTCATGTGGGCCGCATTGATGTAATCATCCGTCTGCTTGTCCAGTTTTACACGCGCATGATCGTAGGGCAAACAGTCCAGGGAGCGATTCTTTTCGGGAAATAGCTTTGCTATAGTAGTGGTGCGTTTCACGCTGCTATCCTTGTCGAGCTTTTGCTGCAACTCCTGCCACTTGGTGCCCAATTGTGTGTTGCCATTCAGCATCTTGACGTGCAAATTCTCGACAAGCTTCTCGTAGCTCTCCACCTCCTTGTGGAAATACTTGAGTGTCTTATCATCACTAAACGGATCATGCGATCGCATTTGGAATGTTATCAGTGGATGTCCATTTGGTGCCTTCTCACTGGCGGAATGTGTTAATGAAACAGAATCCCAATCGAAATTCTCCAATGAACTCAGATCGGAGCAGTTTGACAGATTGTCGAGGCTCTTTTTACGCAGAGATGGAACTTGAGTTGGCGAGTGCATAGGTGAGGCCAGCGCAACAACTGCAGCTGGTGCAGCATCCACGGTTGCTGCAACTCCCACTTGACTGGCCGGAGGTGTGGGTGTAGCCACAATCTCTGGCTGCAGCAATGGCAAAGGTACCGAACCCACGCAATCCATATCCAAATCACTAAGCAAGTCCACGTTTGATTTAGTGGCTTTCGTATCCGATTGCAGCGCGGACGAGGCGTAAGGAGCACTGCTGGTGGTCGTCTGCGTATTGGCAATGCTGCTGCCTCCACTTTGTATATAAATCGCTGGTTTAGCCTGTGGCTCCACGTTCTGCTGTGGCTGTGGCTGTTGTTGTGGCTGCTGCTGCTGCTGCGACTGTGGCTCTTGCTGTGTGTTTGTATCGCTCGCTGAATGATAGCCATAGGGTGTTGTATAGTATTTACCCACCACCTCCTGTGGTTGACTGGACTCCACAGCGGGAGCAGCTGCTGCCTTGGTGTGGGACACAATTGGAGATTGCTGGAAATGAATGAATCACAATAACTACAAGCATTCAAGTCTATTGAATAGTTTGGTACTCACATCGAAGCCTGTGGCCACATTACTGCGATTGGCCAACTCAGAGTCTGTGGTGCCAACGATGGCCGGCTGCTGTGTCTGTGTGTACTGGCTATACCCATGGGAAATCTGCGGAATGTGATTACTGCCATTCTGGTAACCGCTGCTATAATCATAGATGCCTGTTTGCGGATTAAAGCTATACCCAGGATGATGCGCATAGCTATAACTACTAGAGTCAGCAGCGGATGTGGTGGCCACCTCTTGTGGAGGCGCAGCTTGCGAGGGATACAAAGTGGGTTGTGGCGGCACCTGTTGCATTGGCAAACCCGCTCCTGTTTGAGCCAGAGCAGTCGGTGTTGGGGCATAAACAGCGGCTTGTGGCTGCATCTGCTGTGGTGTATAACATGCTGATTCCTGCGCTCCTTGAGATTGAGATGGTTGGGCTGGATAAACCGGTGTTTGCTGAGATCCAGCAGCTAATGTATAGCTAGCTGTCTGCTGAGGTGTTTGCGATTGAGGATAACTGGGCGTGGGTTGTTGAGGAGTTTGGGATTGCGCATAAATTGTAGGCTGCGGCTGGAGCTGTTGTAATGCTTGTCCTGGCGAATAGCTAGCGGGTAGTTGGGGAGCAAAGCCAGAAGATTGCGGCGGCTGCTGAGGAGTGTGAACTGGCGGATAACTATTGGATTGCTGAGGCATTGGCTGAGCAGTCGGAGGCTGGGATAATGGCCCAGACTGCTGAGCTGGTGCATAGCTAGCCGTCTGTTGTCCAAACGCTCCAGCTGATTGGGGATAGATGTACGGTTGCGACTGTGTTGGTGCTGCAGTTTGGGTATAAGCTCCTGCCTGTTGAAAAGCCAGCGGCTGCTGAGGATTCGCCTGCTGAGCATAGGCTGCTTGCTGCTGTGGATATGACAAGGCGTCGCTGGATTGAGCGGATGTGGTGGCCACATAGAGAGGCTGCTGATGGTTGTAGCCATTGTTCGATTGGGAAGCAGGTGAAGCAGCTGGCGCCGGATATGTCACTGGATAATTGTATCCGTAAGGCAGCTGATTTGGCTGCTGCTGGGCATAAGGAGCAGCCGCTGTGGCATCCGTTTGCATGTTGAGCTGCGCCATGGCACCGTGGAGGGTTTGGGAGTTGGGTGAGGCCTGCGCCTTGTAGGCGGGTGGCGCTATATGTTGCTGTTGCTGTTGGTACATGGGATTAGTATAGCCGGCGGCATTGGGATCATAATATTGCTGCTGTTGTAGGCTATAAGGTGGTGGCGGCTCATTTGGTGGTGGTGCAGTGGCATAGGTAGTGCAAGCAGCCTGTGTGGGGTTCTCGGAACCCACTGGCACTGGACGCACCGTAGGCACATAAGGCGTGGCATCCAATGTGGATATGGAAATGTTGTTGCTACCTTTTGCCTTTAAATAATCACGTAACTTGGGAGCACCAGAGTTGGCACTAGTTATATCTGGCTTTGGAGCCGCTGGGACTACTGGAACTGTGGCGATTTTCACGCTCTGTAGACGCTGCTGGCGCTCCTCGGATTGCACATCTCGCGCCGACTTGCAGCGTGTCAATAGCTTCTGCACATTGCCAGCCAGTTTCTTATAGAACTCCAAACCCTTGGCCGACTTGGCCAGCAGATCCTCATAGACATCATAACTGGCAGCGAGGGAGCTATAGAAATGCTCTCGTTTCTGTTTGACATCCTGCAGGGTTTTCAGCACAGGCGCTGCTCGAGCATAAGCTTCTGTAAGCGCCTGCAATATATTCTGTTGAGCAAGCATATTTTGATCCAGCAGCTGGGTGAGACGTTCATGCTTAGCCAGCTCTGAAGCGAACAGAGCCTGGAGGCCTTCCTGACCGCCATGCGCAATCACTTTGGCCGTTATGTCGTCTTCGTTGATGGCAATACGCAAATCCGCATGGAACTGTGCTCGCTGCGCTTTCATCTCGTTCACTTTGTTTACAATTAGCTTCACATCCTTAAAGATTTCCGCCGTATTTAACTCGGAACTGAGCTTCGGCATTAGCTGTTGGATTTCCTGGAGTGGTCGGGCGAGAATCTTTAGATTGTTCACATGCAAACTCATGGCTTTACGCAGCGTGTTGTTGGATTCTCCAGCTCGACCATGAGCTTCACTGTACTTCTGGAATTCACGTGTCAGCTCAGTAATGTGAGCGTTGGGGGTGCGCTGCACACCGCTGGTCGTCTGGAATTCTCGTTCTGCTTGCGCCTCAGCTTCGAGCATGTGCGTCAATTCGGCGAGATTTGTCTCCACATCCGTCGTGATGTCGGCGAGCTGTGACATGGCTTCAATCAAATCGCTTATTGCAGTTTTGTTGGCATGTAGTGCAGCACAGCGGTCCACAATGCCTTGTGGTAACTTGTTGGCATGCTCCTCATTGATGTTGAGATTGTCCAGAGTTAGAGAACTCATGTAGCTGTCCAATTGGGTATCTTTCTCCTCCAGCAGTGCTCCATATTTACGCAATATTTTTGCTTTCTCCTCGCTGTACATGGAGCTCGCCTCATGTGCTTTCATTGGCACCAAACGGGCAAATAGATCTGTGCCAGCGAATTCATCATCCGTGACAGAAAATCCAATTCCATTCACCAAATTAGCTCCTTGCACGGCAGCAATAGTGCTTAGCTCTGGCACTGCTTCATGATAAATGAATTCGTTCTCATTTTTGGCATTCTTGCGCTTTGCTTCGACTACATCGGCGGTGAAGCTAAGGGATTCATTGATTTCCTTTTGATCAGGTAGACCTTTTGACTCCTTGCGCGCATCCTCAAGTTTGTCCCAGGCAGCCTAAAAATATTGAGATACTTTACGAGTTTTTCAAAAAAAAATTCAATCGGTCTCACCTGATAGAGCGTTACACGCTCTCCCATCTTGCGCTGCTCCTCGGCATGCTGTCCCTGATACAAGTACAGTATGCAGTTCAGATAGTTGATCTTGAATTTCACATACTTCTTCCACAACTTGTACACGGAACTATCGATAACCTGAGCTATAGGTCCATCATCTCCGCCAGTGAGCAACGCCGCCAATGCCGCGCCATAATATACTACAATCTGCGCCGTTACCTTGGCTACAATATGCGGCTTTCGATTGTCAATGAGAGACTTTTCCAGAATACACTCCTGTGCTTGGGCTAGGGATACCTGTTGCTGAAACACCAACAACTCAGTGGTCATAAAATCACTTCCGCTATTCACATTCGCATAGCGCTCCCTCAGCTCATTGTAGGCCCAGGCAGCAGCCTGTAATAAATTAAAAAATAAGGAATAATGACTAATTGGATTATGCTTTAATTCAATTAAGTTCTCTTACCTGAAAGTGTGTACAGGCCATTTTCATGCCATCCACATCACCTCGCGTCACCGAAGCCCCTGATTGCGTATGCGATGCGGCAATATTGAAGAGAACGGCGGCTCGTTCGAAGCGTATGTCACTAATCTCATGGACAGCACTGTGATACAGATCTTTCCAAGTGAACGTGAAGATGCTCCGTTCAGCCAGCTGAGGGAAGCGGTTCTGTAGAGCATGCAGCTGGCAATAGTAGCGTTTCATTATCGGTGCACCATCTTTGGTAGTGCGCATTGCCTGGTTGCGCAGTGTTTCCAGTGCGTGAACCTCCTTGGAATAGGCCTCGGCATCTTCATGATAAAATTCAGCTATGTACTGTAAAAAGAGCAAAAGAAACGTCAAAACAATGGAATTGTGTGTGAGAGAAGTATACTTTTGCTTGTATTGTTTGTTTTTAGTGGTGCAATTCTCAAAGCTAATCAGACAACAACTGCGACGGCAATTATGGATGACTCAGTCGCAGTCATTGTCGGCGCCGCTGCCACCACCCCCTCTAAGATGCACGCAGAACTTAACAAAGAAGAGTTGCAGGAGTTAAATGCAAAGCTTGAAATATTTTTTCATGAATTGAATATGTTTGAGAGCTTTTCTGTTTGCTAATTTACTTAGTTCATCGACCGTTCTTTTTTCCTTTGTGCCGTCGAAGTCGCTGTGTAAATAAATTTGACTTTCCAATTGGACCTACCTTTTTCAGTGCCGCAAAAGAAGTGCCCTCCGGACTAGACTTAAGGGCAAACCATAGCATATGAAGACGCGGCACAGCCTCCATCGTGTTTGTTTAACTTTTTAGGCGAACGTCTCAGCTTATTTGTAATTTGCAAACCTTTAAAAAATTATCGTACTGAAGAAAATGATTTGTGATGGCCACGGTTGCCACACTTGGCATTTTTGCGCCAAAATTGGCGCTTTTTATGTATTGTCGCAATGACACTTCTTTTTCTCTTAAATTGGCTCTTTATGTCGCTGCATTGGCTAAAACTTCAGTTGAAATACATTTCTAGTAGTAAATATACTACATATCACAAGTAAATTTACTTGGCGTCTATTCTTTGCAGATCTCCCGGCAGGGTGTTGAACTGGACATTTTTCCTCTCTCCGCTGTCCGACTACAACTTAGGTTGTGAACTTGGCTAAGCTGCGCTGCAACCACGGCTGCCACACTTGGCGTTTTTAGTTCAATTCAGTTAGTTCTAATTTCAATTAAATTAGCTCATTACGAGAAAAAGATTGTTTTAACCATATATATGGGGGTTTTTCGGCATCTATATATTTTATTGGATTATCTGTTTCGCGCTTCTTTTCAAAATGATCTGTACTGTAAACGCTCTGTTTTTAATGCTCACTACGTTTGACGCAACTTGAGCAAGTTTCATAGCAATTAGTAAGTTAGCGTTCTCTGAGGACGAGTTCGATGCCTACCAGCATTGTGTTGAGCTAGTCATTTGGGGCGCCGTTTAGCGGTCAAGTTGCTAAAACACAGACAGTTGTAGTAGTGTAAAACATTGTCGCTAGGTGGCCAAGGCGATTTGGCGCTAATGCACTAAAAAATGTTGATTTAAGTTCCTTTTTTTTAAATTTTGTTGAAAGGTGTGTGTTTAAGTTTTAATAGCTTTAGTAGTTTAGAAAGATTTTACCGTGTTACCGAAACCAACTTGTTGCTGCACACTGAATTTGTTAGATGCCGCTTTGTGCGCGACTCTACAATCACCAACACCAATAACACCAATCCTTGGGCCCCTTCGACTTGCGGACATGTATGATATTGTGTGCGTATCAATAAAAGTGCCCTGTACATTTGTGGTTGTTGCCTTTGCTATTAATAGTCTATTAACAATCAACAGATGGCTTACACGAAATACTTTACAATGCCGCTGGTGGCGCTATTATTTAAACATGTATGTACATATATCGTTGGCAATTTTTTACTAACACTTGTAATGAATTGAATGTACTGTTTAACAGCAAGTCTTGAGGATAAAATAAGCTTTGTTATCAGAAATATAATTTAAATGCCTTGAACACACAATTTTACATTAACAATTGTCCCACTATCTTGGTCACTGAAACCTTCTCATAATTCGTTATTGAATAATGACTGTACGATGCAAATTAAAATTTACATCTTTTTCCGGGTAATGTCGACAGCGAACAATAAAGACAGGAACAAATGGATCAGAAGGAATGAGAGGTAAAAATGAAGAGTGAACGAGAATGAAGAGAAGAGAGAGCTAAGCGGAAAAAAAAGTAAAGAAGATCCTACTGAAACAAAAAATAGAAAACAATTTAAGTTAATTTAATTAATTATATGAACCACGCTCTTTTGCTCTTCGACATTTCGCTGCTTTTAAAAACATTTTTTAACACTTCCTGTGCGAAATTCTAGCCGCAGAGACAACAGCAAAAAATGTAAGTCGAGCATAGAGAAGAGGTATTTGGCCAACTATGCACTTCCCGTCATTGTCTGCCTAACACCCTTCACCAACCACCCAACCCCCTGCCACCCAACGTAAGCTGAAACGTTGCTAACATTTCCGTTGATAGTAAAAGGCATTTTATTTTCGTTGTTTTTGTTTTTGTTGTTGATGTTGGCCACATAATTCGCATGGCCAACAACTGCACAAGAAGAATTTGCCATGAAATTATTATGAAACATTTACAATTTGCACATGGCAAGAGCAAGTTTAACAATTTGCCTTTTTTTCTAGATCAAGAAAGGGTATATTAGTTCATGGCGCACAGTGTACTAGTTCACGCGAACCACAACTAGTTCCTAATCACTTCGCTTTGATTAGGCTAGTTAATTCGTAATCAAGTGTGGTCAAGAGTTTTGCAGTAATACTTTTGTTTTAGTCGAGCAATTGCGACTAGTGCATACTCAGTTGTAGTATATTTTTTTGTTCTACTTTTTGACTTGCACTTAAAAGTCAAGTTAAAGTTTTTGCATTGTTGTGCGTGTGGTGGCTGTGATGTGTGCATGTGTGTGTGAAGCGTAAGCCTGGCTTGCATGCATTTGTGTGTGTGGTTACCAAAAATTGCTGTCAAAATGTTTATTGCGTTGTCATGCGGCAATTATGTGCCTGAGTGTGTGTGTGTCCTTGTGTGTCTGCATGTGTGTATGCAACTGCATCTCCACGGTTGCTACACTTTGGTTGGAACACTTTTGTTAAAAGTGGTACAATGGTGCTTACATATATGCATATTCTATTTCTTTTTAATTTTATTAATATTGCTTTGTTTTACTTTTGTACATACGAAATTTCTGTTTGCATTCAATTCATTTATTAATTATAATTACATATATTAAAATAAATATAATATAAGATGGCTTCCACTGACATTTACAGGCGCCAATGAACTATCAGCGATCACCCGCTCTATTTCTCACTTGCTTTTGTTGCTTCTATGCTCTCTGACAGGAGCTCACTGGCAGCTCTCTCTTCCGACACACATACACCCACACAAACACAACTGCAGCCCATGCATCTGCATCAAATACTCGCTCACTCTCTCCCGGTGCACCGCGGTGCAGCCATGTGCACAAAGAGAGCGGTCAGTGTATAAGTATAAGTGAGCTGCTCTCTCACATACAGAGATTTCTTCGCATTGAAACCGGTTTTCGATTCGCCTCTCTTATCACAAGCACAATGTTATCTCGAGCTATGGCTACGGGGTGGGCATGGCTGATCAAGACGCTTAGCTTCGGTACACTTAGAGCCAATAATCAGGCAAACATCTCATTGACTCGACTGCAGCATGCTTATATATTTACTTAATAATTCATTTCTACATTTTCTACTGCATATATTTACGATGTAGTTTTGTGAGGATACATATCTTGTACAGAGAATTAAGCTCAAGAGCGGATCTGCTTGCTTCACCCTCGACATAAATGTACCTCGAAGTGAATCACTATATTCCTGTACCACATTTCCAACACTATTCCTGTTTTATATTTTGTTCAAGTATTTTATTTAAATAAGCAAACAGTTTTAGGAGTTACACAAGAAGAAAAATTAAACGAATGTTTAATGTAAGCTCGCATAAATCTGAAATGTGGAACTCATTAAACTTATCACTTAATGCGGAAAACAAAATGCTACTGGTCATAAAATATACAACAATAAACATTATTTATAAGCCTTGACGGGGGTCGACTGGACGGAGGACGGTGGACGGAACAATGCATTCCATGTGTGGGCAGGCAATTAAAAAATAAAACCGGAAACGCAAGAAACGAAAGGACAAAATGGCCGTTAAATTTGAAATGGGCTCACAGACACACACTCGCACACATGAGTGTGTGGGCTTACGTGTGTGGACTAAGACCAAAGAAAGATAAACAGCGACTAAACAGGGACTAAAAACAAAGCCAAACAAAACCGAGCAACCGCAAACAGAAGGGGGGCGGGGTGGGGGAGGGCAACTTCAACTTGCGCCTGGTACATAAAATCTACGCAAGGCCTCAAATTAATACGAATTTATGACAATTTCAAATGCATTTTCAACGTACGACCCCGCCCCCGCCCCCCGCTGCCCCCATTCCTGCCACACTCACAAGATCATAAAAATTTTTATGCCAAAAAACACGCGCGAAATTTTCCTTTTCTCTTCTTCAGTTTTTTTCTTCCTTTTTTGGTTTAGCCAAAAACTTTTTATGTGCTGACTGCCACGCCTCTAAAACGGCTACACTGAAATATAAATATATTATATATAAATATATTATGTATGTACGTATGTATATATTAAATATATTTTAAAATTCAAGCACCTCACTTGACATTTTATTTAAGGCAATAAATTTAAAATAATTTTATTTTAATTTATTAATTGACACAATTCAATTTACATGTACTTAAAAATATCTGAAAATTATTTTATATAAAAAAGGAAATATACACATCTTACTACACTTTTATTTCTACTTATAAATAATTGATACCACATCGTTTAATAATTGTTTTCAGTGCATATATCAGGCATGCGTTTGATTCTGCATTTCCGTCTTGTTGTTTGACCATTTTTATGACCCGCACGAATCAGCAGCCCCCGGAACAGTAGCTCCATTTCCGTTAGCCTACAGCTTGTCTTACGAGCTTTCCACACAGTTTTCCTCAAGTCGTTCCCTGCATTATTTCTTATAATTTTTATGTCTACTGACAATGCCAGTTCCACATCCACATCCACATCCATTTCCACTTCCATTTGCTACGGCACGTTTCACATGCCTCAAGAATCGCTGGACTTTATGCACTTTATGCACAATATACATAAATAAAATCGCATTAAATGTTTCTTTTTTAGAGTTTTCCTCTCCATATTTGACACGAGCTCGGGCCAAAACATTTGCGTAGCTCATAAATACTTTTAATGATCTGAACGTTTTGATTTCGGTTGGTTTTCTTTTTGCATTTTATTAATTTGTCACAGCTTGTCAGCGCATAGGCGTTAAGGCGTGAGGGCGTGGCACGTGGTTATGTCTGGCTAATTTGTTGGCCATTTATTTATATGGCACAATATAAATGTTAACTTGGCTGAAAGTGTTGTTCAACAGCATAAAAGCAGCTTAATAAGAACGGTAAAGGATTGTGTGAAGTTAAAATTAATGTCGGCATAACGATGACATCTTATATTTGGCTATAAAATGGCTAATGACATTCGCAGTAAATGTTTCAACTTGCGAATAAACTCGCTGAAATACGGAGAACTGATTTGAACAGATTTAAAGAATTTGTAGTCCACTAAAAATTAATGGAGGTAGTTTAGCTGTAATTTGTAAGTATTGGGAATATGTATATAAAATGCAATCCCAAAAATATTTGAAACTAAAACTTTTGCTGCAGAAATTAGAACAAAATTAATAATTAAAAGTAAACGACTAAAAATAAAACCAGTAAAGCAAACCAATCTATATACAACTATATGGTTTTTATTTTAAAATTACTGTTTCGGAGGAGGCAGCAGGACAGCAGAAACCACCAGATCAATAAAAAACACTTTCCTTGTTTCACCTTTTCACTCTTAATGTTTATTGGGTTGGTATGTCTTTGTATGTTGGGTTTTCACAAACTTGTATGTATATCGAATTTCTGAATTTATAAAATGTATGTAAGTTGCACAATATAGAACTATATTTTATGACCTTTGAAAAGAGACACATGAGAATACTAGAACTTGATGGCTCGAGATTATAATTAGCAGTGAACTAAGAAAAATCGAAAGTTCTAGACTCTAACCCAAGAGAGGGAAGAGAGAGAACATGGAGAGAGCCTAGACCACGACTCAGAAACTACAGCTCAGCTTAGTTAGTGGTGAGCCGATAGTTTCTGCGCCGTTTACATGGTTGGACTGACTGGTCTAAACATCCCGGCCCCCTTGCAACACAGTTGCAATATACGGATATAGATTGGGAGGCTCGGAATGGCTCTAACGGATATAGTAATATTACTTAAATTACTGGCTGCAGGTGCCGGATAGAATCCAGCCGAATGCTGAATTTTGCGCTAGGAGAGCGCCACCTTGGCTCGGCAGAATTCCGGAGTGCAGAATGTGAGGATACACATCTGCACCAAGGACGAGGCCCACTGAATGGGGTATGTGCCATCGCTCATCAGCTAAGGCGAGGTTCCGGAATTCTGCGTACGAAGAGTCGTCGACCTTCTCCTTGGGGATCCGGGACATCAGGTCCGGAATTGTCAAGAGGATGATAGGGAGGTCCAACTCGGACCTCGGTGACCGGAGTCTTGCCGTGCAAACCTTGTCCGCACCAGTGCTCGTGACGGAAAGCCCGAAGGCCATTGCCATCGATGCGTTGATGCGGCTGGTTGCCGTGCAAGGGTCAACTAAGGCACGGGTCGTGACGGTCTTCGTTCCAGTGTCGATGAGGACTGTCGCGGTCGCCATAATTGACACGCGCTTGGACATCAAGGCAGCCAGTGAACGTGCCTCAGAACTTTTCTCAGGAGGCGATGGAGTGCGCCGCATGGGTGAGGCTGACGCTGCAGACAGAGACGGAGAAGGTGATCGCCGCCGGGATGGCTGGATTTCTGCAGCCTGCTCTCGTTGTGGGGGGTCCACGGTGCGAAGATGAAGGAGCGTATGGTGAGTCTCTCCACAAATCCGACATCTCGCCCCGCTACGGCAAGAGCGTCCTGAATGCTGGTGGGCCAGGCAGTTCGAGCAGTATTTGTTCGCCAATACTGCCCGAAGCCGCTTCTCTGTGGAGAACTTCAAGAATCGCTGGCATTTGCGGAGAGCGTGGACACCTCTGCACACTCGGCATCTGAATGCATTCGTCCCTGGAGGAGTGAAATTCCGATGGGGTGCCATGACAAGAAGTATTTCTACCGAGAAAGTGGGAAAAAAAATAAACAAGTAGATTAGTATGACTTCATGAGTTGTGGGGACATACACATTCACATGGACTGGACTGGACTGGACTGGACTAGTTGGACGGAGGAATGAGGTCAGCCTCTTGAGGAAGGAGAACAAGTTTTGCGATTGGTCTCCTGATGATGCCCCTTGTGGTGAGCACATCTACCACGCGAACTTGTTGGTCGTTGCCCGGATAAACGGCTTGGATGCGACCGAGGCGCCACTCATTCGTGGGTACATTATCTTCCTTGATAATGACCATGTCGTCCAGCTGGATGTTCCTTGAAGGATACTGCCACTTAGTGCGCTTGTGTAGCTCTTTAAGGTACTCCTCCTTCCACCGGAAACAGAACTGTTGGTGGAGAGCTTTTAGGCGCTGCCAACGATTGATAATGGATGCGGGTGCTCCCTTAACTTCTGGTTCAGCTGGAATTAAAAGGGGCCCGCCAATCAGAAAGTGGCCTGGAGTGAGGGCTAGAAGGTCCGTAACGTCCTCAGACATTGGAGAGATCGGCCTGGAGTTGAGGCATGCTTCGATCTTAGCAAGGAGTGTGGAGAGTTCCTCAAATGTAAATTTGCAATTGGATGCTGACTTGTAAAAAAGCGTTTTGAAACTTTTCACGCCTGCTTCCCATAAGCCACCCATATGGGGAGCACCTGGTGGATTGAACACCCAGGTGAGATCCTGATGGCTGAACTTGGAGGATACCAGTTCCTTGGTCGCCTGCAGAAAATCTCTGGACAAAACTGTGGATGCTCCAACGAAAGTCTTGCCATTGTCGGAGTACATTTTCCTTGGACATCCTCGTCTGGCTGCGAATCGGGAGAAGGCTGCTAGGAATTTTTCTGTAGTCAAGTCAGAAGTGGCTTCTAAATGAATGGCCTTTGTGCTAAAGCAGACAAAGACGCACACATATCCCTTTGTGATGAGACACGCACGTCCAGTGTAATTCTTCACATCAAAGGGTCCTGCAAAGTCAACACCTGTATGAGTGAAAGGCCGTGAGTAGGTTGACCTTTCAGCAGGCAATTGTCCCATCAGTTGCGCCTGTACCTTCTTCTTATGGATAAGGCATTGCTTGCAGGAACTTAGAGCCGCCTTGATTTGGATCTTCAGTTTGGGAATCCAAAACTTGGAACGGATTAGCCTCATGACCAATTGGTTGCCCCCATGCAAGGATATGCGATGAGTAAAACGAACCAATAGTCTTGTAAAAACACAATTGTATGGAAGCAGGATAGGAAATCGTTCGTCGAACTTAAGCGATTGAGACGCACTTAATCGACCGGATGCTCGGATAATTCCGTGTTTATCCAGGAAAGGATTGAGGTTCTTGATTGAACTGGAAACTGGAATGGGTTGCTTTCGGGTTAAGCAGTCATGCTCTCTTGCGTATTCTTTCCGCTGGATTGCGTGGATTAGCGAATCTTGTGTTGCGGAAAGTTCCTGACTGCTTAGCTCAGGAGGGAATTCAAGACTCATCTTCCGAGTACGAGAAATGAATCTCCTGACGTAAGAGAATACTCGGATAGCACGGCTGAAGTCTGAAAAACGTAGCAGAATATCTTCAGGAGGCGTTGTTGCAACATTGCATTTTATTGCACGTTGTTCCAGGTCAGTCTCGTGTAAGGTCTCGACTGGGATAGGCCACAAGGCCTGTGGTTCTTGCAACCATTCAGGTCCTTGCCACCACAAAGGATTGGATACCAGCTCTGCTGCAGGAACTCCTCTGCTTGCAAGATCTGCTGGATTGTGCTCGGAACGCACATGAGACCATCTCTTGACGTCAACGGATTGGGTGATCTTAGTGATCCTGTTGGCAACGAAACAATTCCATTGACAAGGTGGTTTATGGAGCCACGCAAGGACAATAGTGGAGTCGGTCCAGAAATACGACTCCCAACTATCAGCTGGACATTGCGGAATGATAGCTTTGAATAGCTCCGCCAGAAGAACAGCACCACAGAGTTCAAGACGCGGTAAGGAAAGGGTCTTGACTGGAGCGACTCGCGTCTTAGCGGTAAGGAGATGAGTGGTGATGCGGTTGTTGTCCTCAATTCGGACATAAATTGCTGCACCATACGCTTTCTGTGAGGCATCACAGAAGCCGTGATACTGCAGCTTAACGGCAGGACTGAAGCGGATCCAACGTGGAATGCGGATGTTTTGAATAGCTGGGTAACTGATAAGAAAATCGTCCCATTTCTTTATCAATTCAGTTGGAAGTGGATCATCCCAGCCTATCTGGTTGAGCCAGATCTCTTGCATGAAGATCTTGGCTCTTACCACAACGGGTGCTAACCATCCTGCAGGGTCAAATAATTTGGCGATTTGAGAAAAGACTTCCCTCTTCGTAAGTGAAGGCTTAGAGGTTAGCTCGGAAGGCATGAAGAAAAAGTCATCCGTTGTTGCGCGCCAGCGGATTCCTAACGTCTTCGCCGTACTGACGTCTTCTATGTCAAGAAAATCTTCATGTAGGAGGTGATCCTTCGGAATATCTTGGATCACTTGCTTGGAATTCGATGTCCACTTTCTAAGGGGAAATCCAGCACCATCAAGAGCTGTACGCAGTTCTTTGATAGCAGAAATAGCAGCTGGAAGGGAATGGGTGCCTGCTAGGACATCATCGACATACATGGACCTTGGAAATTATGTTGCTTGCCAATGGCAACTGAGGCTGCACATCTTCAGCCAATTGTTGCAACACACGTATTGCTAGAAACGGAGCACATGTTACTCCAAAAGTAACAGTGTCTAGCTCGTAATCGCAAATTTCGTCATTTGCGTCTCGGAATAGAATTCTTTGGAATGGCGTATGGTCAGGACAGACCCGAATTTGTCGATACATCTTGGTGATGTCGGCATTGAAAACAAATTGGAAGAAACGCCATCTAAGGATTTGCAACGTGAGGTCAGACTGAAGAACTGGTCCTGAATGAAGGATATCATTCAGACTTTTTCCATTGGACGTAGGACATGAAGCATTGAAAACGACGCGCACTTTAGTGGTAGTGCTGTCGGGCTTAAAAACAGCATGATGTGGCAAATAGTAGTTTTGCATCTTTTCATGTGGAGAAACTGGATGCATATGGCCCATCTCTAGGTAGTCATGGACTACTGTATCATATTGCTCCTTGAGTTGGCTGTTTCTTTTAAGACGAGCCTCGTTCTTGAGAAACTGAGCCATGGCAATAGATCTTGAATGACCAAGGTCCATGTGACCAAGATCTCGGAATGGAAGGGTAACCATATATCTACCGTCCTCCTGTCGGACGGTAGTTTGAACGAAATTCTGTTCAACCCAGGAATCGGACTCATTCAGGACTTTTATAGGAATATCCTCCACCTCCCAAAACTTAGTGAGCAAAGTTTCTAAGTTATCCTCCTTGCCAAGAGAGATCCGTGTGGAAAATGAGGAGATGGATTGTGAAAGCGTCTTTGGTATTGGACCAGTAAGGGTCCAGCCGAAAATGGTCTCCTGACCCAGCAGACTGCCGCAAATGTTGGGCTGTGAGGCCCCTAGTAGGATGGACGGAAGAATATCCGCCCCTATGAGCACATCGATTTGTGAACTCCGATAGAATGAGGGATCTGCCCATTGTAAATTTGGCAGATCTTGTAGGACTTTTTGCGGAATCGTAGTAGATGGGAGATGACCAGCTAAGTGTGGTATAACGAAGGCAGCCGTTTCAATTTGGAATTTGGGTTGACTCGGAGAGCCGATTTGGAAATGGCATAGTTTATGCGATTGGGCTGCTATCGTTTGGCCTAATCCAGAGATTTGGGCTTGAACAGATTGGAAAGGCATCTTGATCAGATGGAATAAACGCTCTGTGATGAAAGTTGCTTCGGACCCTGAATCGATTAACGCGCGAGCTGTGTATGTCACCCCTAAGTGACATACATTGATGATGGCGGTGCCAAGAAGGACTCCTCGCGTGTTGGCGGCAAAATAATTTTGCACATTAGTGGATGCAGTGGACTGTATAGGAGGGGTCGAAGCTGGCGGATGGACAAGAGCATTGGACTTGGAAGCTGTATTGCTATTAGTCTGGGCGTCACCTCGATGTAGAAGTGTATGGTGGCGCCCTTTGCACGTAAAGCAATTGTATGCACTAGTACACTCTCGGAGTTGATGTCCTCGCGAAAAGCAGTTCAAGCATAACTTTTTCCGCTTGATGTAAGCTGAACGTTCATTAACGTTCATTTGGAGAAAGCGAGGACATACACGAACTGGATGATTCTCTTTAGAGCAGAGGTCACAATTTTGTGACTTGCTCTTGACGTCAGCCTCAAAGGATTGAATTCGTCTAGGACCTGGTTGTCGTGACACAGGTTTGGACGATGTGGACTTGGAGGCCGTGGAATTTGAGGCTTGGCTATTGGACTGAACCTCTTCCACGGCTTCGAGCGTAAGATATCGCTCACTAAGGAAGGAATTCATGTCTTTCCATGATGGGATGTCCGATTTATTGGACAAAGATTGCTCCCATAAGTATAAAGTGAACTTAGGGAGCTTGGACGAACATAGAAAGACAAGCAGACAGTCCCAGTTGTCTGTAGACACTTGGGAATGTTCAAGAGCGGTGAGACACCTTTGGATAGTGCTCTGTAAATCTTTCAATGCCGCTCCTGATTCTGTGGCCACTGTTGGAAGATTGACCAGGATTTTAAGCTGGCTATTGACTAATAGCCGCTTATTTTCGAATCGGTCACAAAGAGCACTCCATGCAGAAGCAAAACCGTCATTTGTTAATGGAAAGTTAATGACTATGGCTTTTGCATCCCCGCTCGTTTTTGCATTTAAATGGAAAAGTTTTTCAACTGGAGTGAGTCGGGGATTATTCACGTAAATAGCAGTGAATAAGTCACGGAAGGTAGGCCACTTTAAGTAATCTCCATGGAACACTTCTGTGTCGCATGGAGGGAGTCTACATCCACTACCGATTGCTGCTACTGGATTCGGTTGCGATGGTGGGCGATGTGAAGCGGATGCGTCTTCAATTTGTTGATCTAGTTGCGCGGTGCACCTTTCGTACACCGTGTAACAATGATCGTATTTTGCTTCCATCGCCGGAACTTCTTCGCTCGTAGACCCCATATTGAGAGCGTTTGAACACCGATCGTATTCACTCTCAATTTTGTCCCAGAGAGACTGAATTTGGGTACGGCGGATTTTTAGGACGTGTAGCGTCGGAATCTCTGTTGCAGGTCTATTAATGCGGGCTTCAAAGTGGGTTAACTTGTCTGTAACGGATATAAAATCTGCTAACGCCATCTTTGCCTTTGATACTGCTTTTTGAACAGTCGATCGAGTGGATATAGGGTCTGAAATGGTTGCCGAAGCCTTAGTGGACACTACTGAATGTGCCTTAGTGGACACAACTGATGCAGTTTTAATGGATGGAGGTGACGCTATTGTAACCTTTGGCCTTGTGGAAGGTAAGGCTTTGCGTGAGGCTGCTAAGGAATCCCTAGTTGGAGCAGTGACCTTAATTAAAGGTACACGTGTTTCGCTTTTTGCGCGAGGAACAATGGAATGTTCGGAAATCCTATCTGGAATAGCAGAAGTGGATGTTCTGCGTTTAATGGGTGCTGCAGTGGAAACGGATAGTCTGGATTTAGTGGACTTAATTGGCTTAGTTGGCTCTTCAATGGGCATAATATTCCCACGGACACAAATAACACCAGAGGATTATTGGTGTATTATTGAATGTTGGTACACGTTGTATCAATTGAAATGCATGTTAAATAAATTTTTTTTTTATTAAAAAATGTTTTAAAATTTATTTAGAAATGTTTACATTTAGTAATAATTGGAATTTGGAATAAAAAATAAGAATGTGTCACGAGTTCGTGATCGTGACTCACAAAAATATTTTTTGCTACTCTGCAGCCCTGAATTTGTGTTTGCTGCTGGGTTATCGATAACCGCAGTTCGGAATTGCAAACAATGTTTATATGTCGTAAATGTTGTAAAAATTGTGAAAATAAATGTGATTACATATACAGTGGCCAAACAAACAATGAAAGAGGAAAAAAAAAACAATATAAATATATGTTGTAGATATGTATGTGTATGGATATACAGCGTGCCGGCTGTGTGTGGAATTATATGTACATACGATCGTGTATGTACGTATGTATGTGTCTATGTGATGTGGAAATAAACAACACAATTTGACCGGTGGAAATAAAACAACACAATTTGTGCGGTTAATTGTTGTGCAATGTGGATTATTTATCTACGCAAAAAATGTGGAGTGCGTTCGCGGATCACAAGCTCTCACGTTTATGGATATATATATGCGTATTTATTCTAAGCGCATATATGTATGTATGTATGTAGGAGCAAGTGGAATGACAACTAAACACATATAATACTCTCTGGAAATGATAATAATAAACATGCAGTGTAAATATAAAAACATATATATATAAAGTGTATAAAATGGAAATGTTTATTAAATGTTTGCATGCATGGATAGAGTGCACATATGTTCTTGTATGTATGTATATATGTGTTTGGTGTTGTATATGTTTGGCGCGTAAATGTACATATATGAAAAAAAAATTTTAAACTTCGGAAAAAACGGACTAGGATTGTATTTACAATTATATTAATTGTGTCTGTGCCGTTTGTGTTGTGTTTGTAATAGAAAAATGCCAATATAATGGATGTTTGTACATATGTACATAGGTACAGAGTGCCAGCTGTCTGTGAATATGTACATACGATTGTGTATGTATGTATGTACAGCAAATGGATATATGTATATACGGGTATAAAATTAAGTGCAAATATGCATGGAATTATTTAATATTGTAGATAAATACAAATTTTTAATAAACTTGGATTGTAATGTTTTATTTTAGATTGTGGATTTGTGGAGTTTGGATAAATAAAACATGCAGTGTATTAAACAAGGCAGCTGTTCTGTACTGACCAGAGCTTGCAAATAACAGTTGACCGATTTTCGTGTTGCGGTCTGCTTCGTAACACAACCGAAAAATACGATGCTCGTGTGCTCTCGCTCTGAACAGAACTTTTCGTTGCTCTTTGTTTTGGTTTTCGGTTAACCGCTCTCAGTTTCGGGGTTCTTGTTATGCTCACTCAACAAGAACTGAGAGAGAGCGATTCAAAAGAACGCTCGCTCATTGAGAGTCAGCAGATGAGCGAAAAAACGAAATGCTCATCGTAAATGGTCTTTTGTCTTCAGTACTTATTTAATAGCGTTTAATAACAACTTTACCATATTTATTAGATGTTAACATTATGTATTATATTATTACTTAACATTAAATTATAAATAAAAATAAATAATAATAATAATAATAATTTAATAATTAATTAATATAATAATAAATAATAATAATATAAATAATTTAATAATTAATAACAATAATAATTATTAATAATAATTAATATAATTAAATTATTATATTATTACATTATACATTATGTTAACATTTTTTGTTGTAATCGCGACCCATCTTGACACAAGAATTAGAACAATCCAAACGCACCGAATACACAAAAGCACGTGTGGTTTACAAGCAGACTGTTCATTCGCATATACACCCATACCAACGCAAAAGACTTTTATTTTCGTCGCTCGTTGCAAAGTGGTCAGCGAATGAGCAGAGCAAAAAGGAAGCACGAAATTGGTTTTCGGTTGAGCACAGACCGTTCGTTCAAGAGACACTCGTGAACGGTTCGTGTCTGACTTTTTCCACAAGTGATGCGCAAAGAACTGTTATTTGGTGACTGCAAGAAACGGTCAATTGTTATTTGCGAGCTCTGGTACTGACATATGTACATATATATGTTAATTGGAGTTGGCAGAACAATTCGAGTTCTGATTGGAAAATCACAGATGTTATGTTTATATGAACTGACAATTGGAAAATGTCTTGGAAATTAAGACGAGTCAGACATAACACTGGACAATAGTAATGTAAAAGCGTACTTATCTGGTATGACTTTCCTGTGCGTTGCAAGCCGGTTGGAGGGAAAGAATATTCCGTTTGCTGGAGTTGCACTTCTGTAGAGATCCGGCTCGAAGGACCAATGTTTTGGAGGAGGCAGCAGGACAGCAGAAACCACCAGATCAATAAAAAACACTTTCCTTGTTTCACCTTTTCACTCTTAATGTTTATTGGGTTGGTATGTCTTTGTATGTTGGGTTTTCACAAACTTGTATGTATATCGAATATTCTGAATTTATAAAATGTATGTAAGTTGCACAATATAGAACTATATTTTATGACCTTTGAAAAGAGAACACATGAGAATACTAGAACTTGATGGCTCGAGATTATAATTAGCAGTGAAATTGCAAAATCGAAAGTTCTCGACTCTAACCCAAGAGAGGGAAGAGAGAGAACATGGAGAGAGCCTAGACCACGACTCAGAAACTACAGCTCAGCTTAGTTAGTGGTGAGCCGATAGTTTCTGCGCCGTTTACATGTTGGACTGACTGGTCTAAACATTACTATTAATAAAACAATTTAAAACAAGGTGATAAAAACTAAAAAAATATATTAATTGATATAAATTATTATGGTAAGTTCAAAATCAAAACAAAAAGTATAATATAATATTTAAGAAAAATAATAATTAATGACAATACTTTCCCGCCCAGTTATCTATTTAATAGGATGAAAAAGTTTAAAAAGTATGAAATAAAAGGTGAGAGTTGACATCAATGCCAATTGCTTTATTCTGATATTCTACTTAGTAAGTAATAATAATATATTTATGAATTATAATTATGAGTAATTTGTATCGTCTTTATATTATTGTCTCCAAAGTATTTCTTAGATTACAAGTCATCCACGAACTACTATTGTTTCAATAATATTTCTCTAATTATTTAATACAGTTGCATATAGTTTTCAAGCTTAAATTCTTGTCGATATAAAAAACTTCAGCCCAATTGACAGGCATCCGAAACATTTGCAATATTATTTTTTTCGTTTCTTTTATAATGCACTGTAAAAATTTGTCGACGCTTTGGAACTTGGCAAATGACAGCATTTTAATAGAAGCCAGTGCACCGCGATTTTCAACTATAAAAACGAGCAGAAAATATAAATAAAAAATGAAACGAAGCAGCATGCAAAAAAAAAAAAAGAACTCGCCAGAGCTTGTCAGTCAAAAGCAGTAAAAACATTTTGCTGCACATTTTCTATCTGGCCAAGAAGATGTCGAAGCTAAACTTGTTTTTTCGCCGATTATTGAAAAGGGCTGGGGGTGTTTTTGTGTCTTATGCTTTGGAATTTTCGCCTCGAATGTCAATTGATGCGCATTTCGTGATAATTTTCTTGTTTTCCGCATTAGTGCGTCGTCCATTTGTATGGGACGGAGGCAGAGAGGCTAGGAGTAGGTCTGCTGACTCGGACAACCCATTCAAAATCAAATGGAATTCAGCTTGATTTCTCTGCACAGACTATTTTTTTTTGTGTGTCTTATTTGAAAAGTGTTTTGCATTAAAAGTTTAAATTGAAATTCAATAGTTTGTGCAAATGCATTTGATTGGAATTGTTCAACAATTTGTTAAGGCACTAGTTGTTGCCAAATTAACAGAAGAAAAAGCTATTGACTACTACTACAACTATTGACTACTATTTGAGTAGTTTTCATTGTAGGTAGGCTGCTGTAATTTAAATTTGTTTTTTATTTGTTTATAATAATAAACAGTGCATATTTTGTAATAGCTTTTATGTCCTCTTTATTTGCTGCTACAGAATTAACTTCTTGTCTTTTACAACACTCTTATTAGCGATGAGCTTTTCCCTTAACATAGCAATAGTGATGGTCGTGTTATCGTGCATACATCGTGATATCGGCCTATTACAACTTATTAATTTCCTTTTGTTTAGAATTGTGCCTCAAAAATTCCATTTTAAAATTTAGGCTTCAACTTGTAAATTGTAATTTGCGCCTGCAATTTATTCAGTGTTAAACTTTTCTATTAAAACTCTGTGTGAGAATCTTGACATTTAATATGATTTCATAGATGGAATGGGAAATTCAAGTGCATAAACTACGCACAATTCAATTATAAAAGTTAATTTTTGAAGTCGTCCCACAACTTTGGCAGATACGACTTTAAAAGTCACAAACTTCATTTAGCCTGCCGCCAGAAGTCGAGACAGACAAGCGTCAAACTCAAAACCAGAACAAAACAAAACAAAACAAAAAACAACAAGAACAAGACGAGCGTTAGAAAACGGAGTTACATCAAATGGAAATGCTAGGGATTGAGGAGTCAGTGGAGTTGGTACAGCCGTAGATAGAAGATGCAGAAATTGGCATACAAAGAATAATTTAGTTTTGGCAGCCGCAACTAATTGAAAGGTATTTGTTTAGCGAGTGCAGTTGGTTGCCTTCTGCGTGGAAATGAAATTAGACGTAGACGTATGGGAAAAGCAGAAAAGCTAAGAACCACAAAAGTCACACAGCAAATAGAGACAGCCATACAGTTGGAATGGGAGCAAGATAGTAGCTGATACTTGACTGTATGTGTGTGTGTCTCGACGTCGCGGCAATTTTCGCATATTTGTTTTGCTAATTGGATTAATTTTGTGAAAATATTGAAGTTAACTTTGTTGTTGATAAAGTGTCTTTGTCTTTAATTATCTTGATGCATCATTCACAATGCCAAAAAAACAGACGGAAAACTTTGAGGAAATACTCTGAAGCGCTGTAAAGTAGGCAATGATTTATTTAATACTATTGCATAGTACTATAGGAGCATGAATAACGCTATGAATAAGTAAACCTGAAATTATTAGTAAGGTTGTTAAATCAGAACAGAAAATTATGATAAAAGTTGGGGTTACGAGTGATCGCGATGATATATTGATTTAAAGGAAGGAAATACATCACGTATTTTATTAAGCATTGAAACTGTTTAGCTATAATGAAAAATAAAGTGGAATAATATATGATTTAATGAAAGCCAATCAAGATATACTTACAATAAAGCAGAAAACAGATTTGTTGCAGTTATTCATAAAGTATCGTATATGAGTATTAAAATATATTGGTGTATGTTAATATATTAGTTTGCTTCGGTTTTGGCATACTTCCGCTGTACACATTTGACAACTAGTAGTTTACACAATTAGAATCTGGAATATAAATAAGTAAATTATATTTATCTGAATTAATACAATTTTAATAATATAATTTTGTTGTAGATACGTAATGTTTCTTGCGGAATAAAATGTACTCTAAATTTATTAAGTAATTTATTAAGCAAGTAGACATTAGATGTTTAAACTTCTTTTTGACTATTTAAATGAATTATAAAACTTAATGAAAATATTTAAAATTCAAACTAACTTCTATAAATATCATTACTTAGTACCGATTTACTCTTCAATCCGTTTCCTTTGTCTTTTGTACACCTGCTGCAATAGATACGCTTATCAACTGGCGAAACACTTTGGAAAACACAAAGCCAAACAGGCATTCAACAAATTGTTATCACTGACTTTTTGGCGGAAGACCCCAAAATGTTGGGAGGACATTAATTAGCCAATGCGCTGATGCAACGCAGCGATAAACAAGCAAACATTCATTGTCTGCCATATACATATACTACTACCTCATGCATTCCCAATGATTCCAACAATCCGTCGACTACTCCACACTCAGACTCGCACTCCCTCTCCCACTCACATTCACATTTTCGGTTTCAATTGAACTTTTGTCTGGTTGGCAATTTTTCGCAGCTTGCGTATTTGTCGCATCTCGTTAAATGCGCTGAAAATGCACTCGAAATTGCAGTTGCTATGGCACAGCGGGGAGGGGGGATATACTGTAGGGAGTATGGCAGTAGGGTGCGGGGGAAATGGGGAGTTGGCATTGCGCGGTCTCATGAAACTGATGCGTTAATTTGATAAAGCAGCTTTAGGGCTCTTTTGCGCATGAAGCATCCAAGCAAGGATTGCTTTCTATTACAAAACTCGAAGCTCGCTAATTAGAGAGTGGGGGAGACAGACTCAATGTTTGTTTATAGAAGTGGAGGTTAGGTGTTTATCCATTGATGCTACTGATATCTGCCCTTCCAATGGGGTTTCTGAGGTTTGCATCGTGGTTTTCAACTGTGGTCTCGGCGGTTTGCACCATGTTTATTTCGTATTAATGCAATTTCGATTGATGCTGTACCATGTGTACTTTAGACATAATACTACTTAAATAAACAAACAGTTTAAATGTTTATCCCATCAAGACACAAACATCATCTGTTTGTGCTCAATCGGAATGATTAAAATATTCCCATTCAATAATGTTTACTCTTTAAGTATTGACAATTGCTAAACGGAATTAAACACATTAAACTGCCATAAGGGATGAACAGAAGTTTTCTCACTTTACCTTATCACTTAGCTAGAATATAACAAATACTGTGTTCATACTTAGTACTGATAATAATACATGTTTACATCTTTATCTGTTTTTATATTATTTTGACTTTAAATGAAAAAACTCAACAAAACAAAATGTGAGCACATAAATAAATGCTTTTGTGGTAGTTGCGATAGCTGACGTGCACAAGTCGATAACTAGCTCCGATACATCGACTGTGAACTTCAATCGAACAAGTTCACGCTCACGCACTGGAAGTATCAGTAGTCAAACATCATTGAAATTAATCAACACTGAAATATATTATCGATGGATAAATAATTCAAAATGTCAAATGGAAAAGAGAAGAAAAACTATTAAAAGGGATTATAATACACACATTTTATATACCTTATAATAATAAGTAAACTCAATAAAATACAATACAACATTGCAATATAATAAAAACTCCGGTATTTTTTTAACAATTAAAATATTAGCTGTAATGACTTAAGTAAAATGAAATAAAATAAAACTTATTTCCATTGAGCTTAAACTTAAGCTGGGCTTAGCATAAGAGCCAAACTTCTACATTTTATACATAAGCTCACTCCAAGCAGCTGAACATTAAGTGCTACACGGAAATAAAATAAAATAAATAAAATATGCAAGCATCGAGTGAAATCCGGACAACAACTGTAAATGCCATTTTCTTGTAATAACTGGGAAAGTCAGCTTTTATTACAGCAACAGCAGAGCCAGCACAAGAGTCATTCGCCTTCAAGGGCAGAGGGCAGGGTGGGTGATTTTTTTTTTCGGCGCAGAGTATGGGGCGTAACTGCATTAAAAATTACGTATGAGTTATAAGAAAAAAGCCCCGGAGTATAAATAGAATTGTGTGTGTGAGTGTGTGTGTGGAGCAGTAGCAATCGCTAACAACAAACGCAAATAAAAATGGCATTATGGAGAAGGCGTCGGACGACGATATGCAAGAGGGCGTGGTTGGTTGGCATTCTTATAGTATGTACGTAGGCTAGGAACACAAAAAAATTTATATGTACATATGTGTATACGTATACGTATGTGTGAGAGTCTTTGGAACTTGATTTTATTGGAGTGCGGCAAGGAGCAATTGGAGACTGCGTATGCGACTGCCACAGAGAATGGAGAATGCCAGGCAGAGTGTCAGTGCATGTAATAAATATAAAGATTTGCAAAGCGGAAAATTGTGCGCTTTTTTCGGAGGTTGTCGCCTCAAACCAGCCTAGTGCGAGTACATGCTCTTAGAGCGAAAAGTGTGTGTTTTGTTTGCTGGTGGTACACAGTGAGAAAAGTAAAGAAATTGTAAAGATATGTGATATGAATAGTGGCATACGAGATAGGGACAAGGTTATGATAAATTTTAAGAATTATATTTATGAGAATGACTGCATATAGAAAATATATATTTGGTTTTTACTAAATAATTTAAATTAAATAATTTATTGTAGCTTATACTTAAATTCTACAGTGCAAAGGTGTTCAATGTCTAATAATATACTATACTACTATATACTACTTGCATCACAGTGCATTAAGTGTAACTGCTTGACTCGTATCGTCTGTTCTAATATAGGAAATCAAAACTAAATATTAAGGGAAGACAGAGAGGGGGATGCAGGAGAGGAAGTGCATTCTATAAATCTGCGATGGAAGTCAACAAAAATATGCGACAACGGAGGCGAATGGCCGTGTGCCAAAGGAATTTATAGTAGCAACGGCATACGCGGCAACATGCACGATGCCATACGATATGCCAGGCGATTGTCTGTCTGTGTGTGTGTGTGTGTGTGTGTGTATGCAAAATTATTGCATTTGTAAGCGTATTTCCACTCTTATGACATGCAGACAGCGACCAAGTCGTGGCAGAGGGAGTTGGGGGAAAAATCTCAACGGGGGCGTACGTCGTTTTGTGTTTATAGAAATTGCAACACAGACGAGACGCTGCAACAGACGCCGCCGCTGACGTCGACGTCGACGTCGCTGTCGGCGTTGTCTTTGCTTATCGACAAACGACGACAATACATATTCGTTGCGATGACGATAATGATTATGATTACACTGGAATGATCATCCATCTTAACTCATCATTGCAATGCCGGCGCCCCAAGACAACGAGAAGACGACGACGACAAGGACTTTGTTGCTGTTTCCGTCTTCCGTCTGCGCCTCCATCTTCGTCTTCGTCCTCGTCTTCGTCACCCCAACAATTGCTATTATTGCTCAAGTGTAATGCCAACAATAAAGTAGCTGTTCATATCTACGCCATTTGCCATGCAATATTGTTTAAGCACAGCGACTGAAGGAGACACAGCCCGGCACAAGGCACAAGGAGTTGTAGAAGCAGTTGGCAAAATTTAAATGCGCATTAAAAGTATAAATAAAACGTTGAGCCTGCCAGGCAGCGACTCCTACGGCGGAAGGGATGAGCACACCCTACTCGAGCACACGCTCAGCGCCTCACATCAGGGCAACAACATCCCACCCACACACACACACACACACTGCATTGCGAATTAATCATGAGCCTAGAAATGTGCAATAAAATATTTAAGTGTACTTCTAAAAGTGCGCTTCGAAATGGAAATAAATGGGAGTGGGTGAGTTTTTCCCATAGCTTTTACAAATGGAAAATGCTGAAAATCATAAAAGAAAACCAATTTAATCTGCATCTGTACCTGTTTATTTAACTGTACCTGTAGCTATATATGTGTCTATATATATGTCCATATCTATATCTATATCTATATCTATATCTATATCTATATCTATATCTATAGCTATAGCTATATCTATATCTATATCTATATCTATATCTATATCTATATCTATATCTATAGCTATATCTATATCTATATCTATATCTATATCTATATCTATATCTATATCTATATCTATATCTATATCTATATCTATATCTATATCTATATCTATATCTATATCTATATCTATATCTATATCTATATCTATATCTATATCTATATCTATATCTATATCTATATCTATATCTATATCTATATCTATATCTATATCTATATCTATATCTATATCTATATCTATATCTATATCTATATCTATATCTATATCTATATCTATATCTATATCTATATCTATATCTATATCTATATCTATATCTATATCTATATCTATATCTATATCTATATCTATATCTATATCTATATCTATATCTATAGCTATAGCTATAGCTATATCTATATCTATATCTATATCTATATCTATATCTATATCTATATCTATATCTATATCTATATCTATAAGTATCTTAAAAATCTCCCATTTAGCATATTTTTGCATTCTTTTCATTAACAGTTGCGTGCTGACCTATTTTTCTTTTTATCATTATTAGTAAACTGTCTTAATCTTAATCTTAAATCTCCCCAGACTGCTGGCTGCCAATGTCCTCGAAATGGACTCACTGTGTTTTCGAATTAAAGCCATATTTGTTTAATTTTTAATATTAAATTGTCAATTTTACAAGAAGTGAGCAAAAACGCAAAAGTTCTCAGAAAAACCAAAGTAAGGAAAAACGCTATAATGATCAAGCACATAAAGCGCGCAAGAACAGCCCAGCAACTGCGCAACAGAGCAACGAGTAAGAGCAGGAGAGCAACTGAGCAATTAGCAACAGCTGTTCAGTAACTGAGCAGTGAGCAAGAGCAGCTCAGTAACTCAGCAATGAGCAACGAGTAAGAGCAGGAGAGCAACTGAGCAATTAGCAAGAGCTGTTCAGTATCTGAGCAACTGAGCAGTGAGCAAGAGCTGTTCAGTATTTAAGCAACAGAGCAGTGAGCAAGAGCTGTTCAGTAATTGAGCAACTCAGGAGTGAGCAAGAGCTTTTCAGTAACTGAGCAAAAAAGAATAATTAGGGAAGAACTTGTTCACTTGTTCAGTCTAGTGAGCAGTCACTTTTGTTCACTCACTTATGAGCAACCCAACACTACAAACATAACATCGCCGTGGAATTGCCGCCGTATTCGAAAAATTTATTTGGAATCATAATACACCCAGTCTCTATCAACTTGCCATAGCCAAATATTAACCAAATCAAAAGATCCAAGCGCCCATGATAAGCTGAGTGTCTTACGGCAGCGTTTACTAAACTAAATTAGAGACATTTAAAAAAAATTTCTGCAATTCAAAATATCCACTCGCCGACATTATGAGTGAGTTTGCGCCATCCACAATTAAGAAGGAGAAAGATATGGAGTGTCACACAAGTATTAACGATGCAGAAAGAGCAATCAAGATTGAACAGACTAACGGAAACTTCAATGACACGAAGGAAGTAGAAGTTGACCAAATGCTCGATTCTTTGCTAAATGAGGAGTGGAAACTATTGCCCAGAGATGTTGACACAAAAGATGACGGCGGGGGGGCAGCCGACGGGGGGGCTTGCCCGGAGTTGACACGAGACGGCGAGGAAGTAGAAGTTGATCAAATGCTCGATTCTTTGCTAAATGAGGAGTGGAAACTATTGCGCAGAGATGTTGACCCAAAAGATGATCCAGAAGCCGTACCAGACGCCGTACCAGAAACCGCACGAGAGACTAATGCAGCGACCGAATCAGGATCAGAGGCCGAAAATGACACTACGAGGACACTACTAAGCCCGATAAACAGGCGACGATCATTGCGCTTAAGAGATCTAAAGGAAGACAGTGATAGCCAATCGAAGACAGATAATGATAGTCCTCGATTGTCGGAATCAACAAGTTGCCTTTTTTCGGATTCAACAGGCTCCCGTTGGTCGGTATCAACAAGGTCCAGTTCGTCGGAATCAACTAGTTCCAGTTGGTCGATGCCAACTAGAAGATCTACATTCAGGCCAAGTAAGAATAGAATAGATGACGTTTCTGGTCTTAGTACTTCGGATCGCACAAACTATCAATGCGAAATATGTAACAGGGACTTTTCATCTTTAAGAGGTTTGCAAAGTCACAAGCGAACGCATAAGACTGAACAATTTTCCAAGAGCTCCAAGTATCCCAAATCATTTCTTAATAAATCCCATTTGATGGAACATAAAGAGAAACACACTGCCAAGGAAACCAAGATTGCTGACACTACCAAGCCACCCATCGAAACTAAGAGTGCCGAAACACGTTATAAGTGTTCTTATTGCTCCAAAACCTTCCCGATCCGACAAACTTATGAAAATCACCTACGGCTCCACACCGGAGAACGGCCTTACAAATGCTCCAAATGCTTGGCCAAGTTTAAAGTGAAGGGTCATCTGGTGAAACATACCTGTGCGTTACACACTGAAGGAGGACAACACAAATGTACCCACTGTCCACAGACATTCGTGACAGCGAGACAACTATGGACTCACCTCACTACTCATGCCGAAGAGTATCCAAATATGTGTCGATATTGTCAAAAATTATTTGACACATCAGCCGATATGAAAGAACATATTTCCAACTACCACGGATCGAAGAATATATACAAAGAGAAACACACTGTCCAGAAATCCAATATTGCTGGCACTACTTGTTTGTCGGAATCAACTAGTGCCCTTTTTTCAGAATCAACTGGCTCCCGACGGTCGGTATCAACAAGTTCCAGTTCGTCGGAATCAACTAGTTCCAGTTGGTCGATGCCAACTAGAAGATCTACATTCAGCCCAAGTAAGAATGGAATAGATGACGTTTCTGCTCTTAGTACTTCGGATCGCACAAACTATCAATGCGAAATATGTAACAGGGACTTTTCATCTTTAAGAGGTCTGCAAAGTCACAAGCGAACGCATAAGACTGAGCAATTTTCCAAGAGCTCCGAGTATCCCAAATCATATCCTAATAAATCCCATTTGATGAAACATAAAGAGAAACACACTGCCAAGGAAACCAAGATTGCTGGCACTACCAAGCCACCCATCGAAACTAAGAGTGCCGAATCACGTTATAAGTGTTCTTATTGCTCTAAAACATTTCCGAAAAAACAAAGATATGAAAATCACCTACGAGTCCACACCGGAGAACGGCCTTACAAGTGCTCCAAATGCTTGGCCAAGTTTAAAATAAAGTGTCATCTGGATAAACATACCTGTGCGTTACATACTGAAGGAGGAGAATATAAGTGTTCCCACTGTTCACAGTCATTTGCCACAATGAAACGCCTAAGCACTCACCTCACTAGTCATGCCGAAGAGTATCCAAATATGTGCCGATTTTGTCAAAAATTATTCAACACATTATCCGATATGAAAGAACATATTGCCAACTACCACGGATCTAAGAATATACATAAACAGAAACAGACTGGAGAACGGCCTTTCAAGTGCTCCAAATGCTTGGCCAAGTTTAAATGGAAGGTTAGTCTGGTGAATCATACCTGTGCGTTACACACTGAAGGAGGTAAACACAAGTGTTCCCACTGTCTACAGACATTCGTGACAGCTGGACAACTATGCACTCACCTGACTTCTCATGCCGAAGAGTTTCCAAATATGTGTCGATTTTGTCAAAAGTTATTCGACACATTTGCCGATATGAAAGAACATATTGTCAACTACCACGGGCCGAAGAATTGGCATACCTGCACCTACTGTAAAAAGCAATTCAATAAGATGCCTGATCTAAAGAAACACATGAGTGTTCACACTAGAGAACGACCTTATAAGTGCTCCAAATGCTTGGCTACCTTTAAAATGAAGGGTCATCTGGATAGACATACTTGTGCGTTACACACTGAAGGAGGACAACACAAGTGTTCCCACTGTGCACAGACATTCGTGACAGCGGGACAACTAGTGACTCACCTCACTTCTCATGCCGAAAAGTATCCAAATATGTGTCGATTTTGTCAAAAGTTATTCGACACATTTGCCGATATGAAAGAACATATCGTCAACTACCACGGACCGAAGAATCGGCATCCCTGCACCTACTGTAAAAAGCAATTCGATTCGAAGTCTCATCTAAAGCAACACATTCGTGTTCACACTAGAGAACGACCTCATAAGTGCTCCAAATGCTTGGCCAAGTTTAAAAAGAAGGGTCATCTGGATAGACATACCTGTGCGTTACACACTGAAGGAGGACAACACAAGTGTTCCCACTGTACACAGACATTCGTCACGGCGGGAGAGCTATTGACTCACCTTACTACTCATGCTGAACAGTATCCAAATATGTGTTTATACTGTCAAAAAGTATTCGACACATTAGCCGCTATGAAAAAACATATTGCCGACTACCACAGACGGAAGAATGTACTATTGCCCTGCGACATTTCGAGAGCTACTCTAAAGTTACACATGCGGTCTCTCAACGGAAAACGTGGCGACACACGCTTTAAGTGTTCTTATTGTTCTAAAATATGCGCTGACCGAACTGGATTAGAAGTGCACATACGAGTCCACACCGGAGAACGGCCTTTCAAGTGTTCCAAATGCTTGGCTACCTTTCAATCGAATTTTCAAGTTTTAAGACATGTCTGTGCGTTACACACTGAAGGAGGACAACACAAGTGTTCCCGCTGTCCACAGACATTCGTGACAGTGGGACAACTATGGACTCACCTCACTACTCATGCCGAAGAGTACCCAAATATGTGTAGATTTTGTCAAAAATTATTCGACACATTAGCCGATGTGAAAAAACATATTGCCAAATTCCACATAAGGAAGAAAGACACTGGAGAACGGCCTCACAAGTGCTCCAAATGCTTGGCCAAGTTTAAATGGAAGGTTAATCTGGTGCATCATACCTGTGCGTTACACACTGAAGAAGGACAACACAAGTGTTCCTACTGTCCACAGAAATTTGGTTCAGTAGGACAACTAAAGACTCATGCCACTTCTCATGCCGGAGAGCATTTACATTATTGTCGATATTGTCAAAAGTTATTCGACACATTAGCCGATTTGAAAGAACATATTGCCAACTATCACGATTCGAAGAATATGCAACGCTGCACCTATTGTAAAAAGCAATACCTTACGAAGTCTGCTCTAAGGAAGCATATGCGTATTCACACCGGAGATCGTACCGACGAACAACGTCGCGACACACGCTTTAAGTGTTCTTATTGTTCTAAAATATGCGCTGGCCGAACTATATTAGAAGATCACATACGAGTCCACACTGGAGAACGGCCTTTCAAGTGCTCCAAATGCTTGGCCAAGTTTAAATGGAAGGTTAATCTGGTGAAACATACCTGTGCGTTACACACTGAAGGAGGTCAACACAAGTGTGCCCACTGTTCACAGACATTCGTCACAGCGAGACAACTAGTGACTCACCTCTCTTCTCATGCCGAAGAGTTTCCAAATATGTGTCGATTTTGTCAAAAATTATTCGACACATTAGCCGATATGAAAAAACATATTGCCGACTACCACGGACGGAAGAATCGGCATCCCTGCACCTACTGTAAAAAGCAATTCGATACGAAGTCTGCTCTAAAGCAACACATTCGTGTTCACACTAGAGAACGACCTTATAAGTGCTCCAAATGCTTGGGTACCTTTAAAGTGAAGGGTCATATGGATAGACATACCTGTGCGTTACACACTGAAGGAGGTCAACACAAGTGTTCCCGCTGTCTACAGACATTCGTCACAGCGGGACAACTAGTGACTCACCTCTCTTCTCATGCCGAAGAGTTTCCAAATATGTGTCGATTTTGTCAAAAAGTATTCGACACATTAGCCGATATGAAAAAACATTTTGCCGACTACCACGGACCGAAGGGTATAAACCGCTGCAAGTACTGTAAAAAACACTACATTTCGCGAGCTACTCTAAGGGGGCACATGCGGCGGTTTCACACCTAAATATCGATATTCAAAAACTTCATCTTTATCAACATTTGCGCGAAGTGCTCAAGGAGAGGCTAATACACTTGGACGAGACGATGACATCTTGCAGAATGTAAATTTAATAAATGAAACTTAAATAATTGTAGTGTAGTATTAGTTGTTGTTGTTACTGTTGCGTTGTTCTGGCCGCGTCTGTTAATACTAATTATAATAATAAGTAGTACATTTATTATTGAAATTTGCTCCTGTGGGTTTTGGCAACTATTCTGTCTCCATCACGGAGTCGAATTTATTTATTTGCAAGCGAGAAATAAAAAACATACGATGCGTTGCATAATCATAAGACACTTTAGAATTTGTTTAAATAAAATTAATATGATTCATTCTAAGACGCCTTGGCAAGGCCAAGGTGCGCAGGTTGGAGAAGGGAAGTGTCAGAGAGGTGGCAAAGCGGCATCTGAACGTCGCCCTCATTTTCAAATCAGAGCCCAACGGAATGACCAGAAATGACTCTGGTCAACTGAAAAAAGGTGGAGCAGAAGCTGGTAGACTCCATGGTCGAGAGGATGTCGAACTCGAGCGCATCCATGCCCTTCTTTGATGGTGCGGGATGGCTCAATGGGGTCAAACTCCTCCAATGCGTGGACGACCCGACGCTTGCCTGGATCAAAGAGGTTATTCCGGTAGTTCAGGGACTGTGGGAAGGCGCCCAGCTGGAGGTAGTGGACTGGAACAACATCTCGTCCCTACCGAAAGCCAAGGTGTTCATCCCAAGGATTATAAACCCGGACACGGCACTGCAGCTTCTACAGGGGCAGAACAAAGACATCCCGACAGGCGACTGGAAGGTACTGCACGTAGTAAAGTCATCGTCCGGGAATGACGAAGGTCAGCAGTACATACTGCAAATAAATGAGGAGGCCGAAAATATCCACAACAATCTATTTGGGTAATGGCATGGGACTGCGGGGTGGTGTACCTGCGGCACAAAAAGCTTCCATCCCAAAGACGCGAACACAAACACCCCAAAAGCAGGTGAAGTGGAAAAAGACCTAGGCCTTGAAGCCATGATAGAGTCCACTGAGAGCCTAAGGATCTCATCTCGACGCAATGGAGGTAGACGAACTACCTACATACTTGTAGCCATGGAGCTAAAAGTAGTGCAAGTCAACCTCCATAAGGCGAAGACAGCGTCGACGGAGCTCCTTCTACGCTTCGAAGAAGGAGCCATCGATGTGGTCTTTGCCAGGATATCCCTGGATAGGGTCGGGAAACAAGGTTTCCGGGCTAAGGTCAGCAGATTACAATCTGTTATATCCGACGACAGTAAGTAGGACTAGAACGGCCATTCTGACAAGGAAAGGCATCTACGCTTACCTACTTCCTAATTACAGCACAGACGACCTCACGGTAGTGGCCATAGAAGGCGGGAAGGAGAGGCAACTGCTCCTAGAGTCCTGCTAAATAGCGCACGATAAGCCTGCACCCCCCGAGAGGAGCTGAGGACTTTGAAGCCACCGGTGCGAGGAAACTGGAGCTGATAATAGGGGCGGATGCCAACGCACATGAAGTAGTGTGGGAAAGTCTCGATATCA
>JAWNNL010001288.1:0-35581 GCA_035045005.1 Liodrosophila aerea
GTGTTTGCATATACCATGCAAACTTTGGTTATTTGCTGGAAAGCTGTGCAAAAATCATGCCATATTTTCACAGCAATTTCGAAAGCTTTCTAAAAACTGTTTGCTGCAATATTCTTAGTGAAAAATGCATGAAGAGCAATTGCAAGAAGTGCTTAACCGATTTGAGATACCAACTTATTCCTCTCTCATATTTACATAATATGAATGATGAAGTAAGTTGACAGAATTGGCGCAAAATTAATAATACCATGGCCCTTTCCACAACCGATGCAACTCTATCGGATCTTATTGTTGATTTGGAAATGGCATTGCCCTCTTTTAAAAAGCATTTATTTGTAAAAAGAGCCCAGCAAAAATATTTTGATGAAACCAAAGAAAATTTGAAATTAACTGAATTGGCAATTCAAATTGATTTTGCCGAAAATTATAGGCTCAAAGTGCATAGATACAAAGTGCTCATTTCAGCTATCAGCAGGTATCCATTTTTACTTGTGTAGCATGGCTTGCTGGCGTTAAAAATAGAATCTCTATTTTGTATTTAAGGAATTCATTAATATGCAAAAATAACGATACATTGTTGTAATATATAAATTTATTATAATTATATTTTTCTTCATTTTCATGTAAATTAATCTCATTTCAATTCAAAAAAAAAAAATGTTATAACATATTTATTAAGTTTCCTATTGTATAAAAATGAATAAATTTACTATTTTTGTTGATTTAAAAAGATTTTTACAATTTGTTCTTTATTATTTTCCATTACCAGCAATGGCAATCACATACAAATAGTGATAAAAAAAATGTCCTATGCAAAATGTCCCGTTAGATTTTTTTTAAATTGAATTAAAAAAAAATGCAAGTTATCTTTGAAAAAAATTATAACCATTTTGAAGAGGCATCCATGCACAAGAGTTTAAAATTTGTTGCATTAAAATATTGCCACTGGATTCGCTGAAGTTGGCGATTGAATTGGTTGACCTCAAATGCCACTACCATTTTCGTCCCGTGAAAATTGACTTGAATTTTTCAATTTTCTTAAAAATGAAAAGTTACCCAAAATCAATCTTTCCACCAATGAAAGAGCTAATTGAATGCTATATGTTAAGCCTTTCAGAAAAAAAAAATCGCCTCCTTTTTACAGTTATTTTACTTTAAAAGCGTACGAATGTCCTGAACGCCACTGTGGAAATGCCCATATACTAAGAACATTTTTGTAAATTTGAGGGGGAGGGGGATGACTTTTTAAACATTTGAAACAAACTTGACCTGCTTTTGTAATACAGAAACCTAACAAAAAAAAAATGAAGTCTCTAGCTCTAATAGTTTCCGAGATCTAGGTGTTCATACAGACGGTCGGACAGACAGACGGACAGCCGGACAGACGGACAGACAGACAGGGCTATATCGACTCAGCTCGTCGTCCTGATCAAGAATATATATACTTTATGGGGTCTGCCACGCCTCCTTCTGCCTGTTACACACAAATGTCATTTGCACAATCTTAATAGACCCTTTTCTACTTTTTTAAAGTACAGGGTCTAACTACGTCATTTACATACAAAATATGACGACTTCTTTCGTAAAAATCAAATTATCAAATACTTAGGATGTGTCTAGTGCATTGTCCTACTTTGACTACCAACTATTAAGTTACTGACAAGTACTACACGAAAAGGGGGACTAAAATAAACGGTATAAATAGGTTTTAATTCAAAAATAAAATCGCGCGTAGTCATTTTGACGAAAGATGACGGTGCAGGGTTAAATTGTGCCTTGTTTAAATTATAAACAATTATATAATTTAAATAATTATATATAATTTAAATAAATAATAATATTAAGATGCTAAGTACAGGGTCGATTGCGTCCGACTGTACCTTTCCCTATTTTTTTAAACTACAGGGTCTAAAAAGGAGTAACTATGTCATAACTATATCGGCCAAATTTGAGATTCAAAATATTGTTATATACCACCTCGCGCATAAATGCGATGGTGAGCACAGAAGCACTATATGCACTAGGCGCCTCCAAGAAGGTGCGCATATATTGGGTTCCCAGCCACCAAGGCATTGTGGGTAATGAGACGGCTGACAAGATAGCAAAAGATGGTGCCTCGCTATCGGAGAATCGCATAGAGAATGTGCACGTCGCTCTACGAGCACTTTACAAAATGCTAGAGGATCAAGCAGCATCTGAGGTGCACAACAGATGGAGATCCACGGCGCGCTGCAGAGTGGCAAAGGCTATGTGTAGAGCCCCAAACCAAAATGTAACAAAACATCTCTCATCACTTCCGAAGAAGGAGTGCAGGCTGGCAGCAGACTAGTTAACAGGGCACTGCATGGTAGGAATCTATGCGAAAAGAATGGGACTAACAGTCAATGACTACTGCAGGAAGTGTTTAACGCAGGGAAAAATAGAAACACTACAATACATCCTTTGCGAATGGCCGGCGCTGATTAGGTCGCGCATGAGACACTTGGGGAGCCCAACGTATGCCTGACTACACGAGGTATCAAGAATACCACTTAATAACTTAATTAAATTTTTTAAGTCGGCAGGTCTACCGACCTAACGCGTGGGTACTAACCAAACCGGTATCACAATGGACCATTAAGTTTATGTGAGGGATTTCCCATCCGGCCCTACCTAACCTAACCTAAACCACGTTTGCAGAAAATGAACGCAGAAGGGGACGCAACCATTATGTGAAGACACTAAAGAAGACATTAAGGCTAAAACTTTTAGTGTGACTGTCATTTCCATGCATTCTGTATACACAGCAAGTTTTGTATGACCAAGCTGTGAACATCTTTTCGATAAAAATTATGGTTGTTACCGCTTGTTTATTATTTTAGCGTGTACATTCGCAAAATTATGAATTTTGAAAATAAATATTTAATCAGAATTATTGCAGTACATACCTTGTAATCAAACGGGTACCAGCAAGTTAAGGGTAGACTTCTGTCTGCGTTAAATATGGGTAGTATCATCCAAAATAAGGCACCAACATAGCAACTGTAGATTAAGCTTTTCATCCATAAATTCGAATAGCGAATGGATTCACTCATAGTTACATAGGTAAAGCCGGGAGCAGATCGCGTCTGGTATTTATTATTGATAAAGTGTAGTATATTATTTAAAAGTTTACTTCTGATTCGTCGAAAGTAAATCTTCATCAATATGGCCCATAAATATATGATGGTTTGTAGTAGGCAATTAACTAGAAACTCCAGGTCGCCTGATTTGAAATTTATGTAGATAGTACAGATGTATAGCACAGCGATGTGAACAACAACGAAAAGGTTAAAAATTTCATAGCACAAATCAAATAACTTCAGCGAATATCGTTTCAGCACATTATCCTGATATACCGTAAACCAAGGGTACATGCCTGCCAAACACATTGTTGAGCGTATAAAGCCAAACAGTTCACGACGTTTCCATTGCCCCTCCATTGGCGAAGTACTCGTATTAGTGTGGTTTTCACGCTTCATTTGAAAATGGACTGTGAGCAATGGGATTTCATTACGTCTTATATAGGCATGTTATTTTAGATCCTGTACTTAGAAAAAATACAAAGGGCGTATAAGATTTCTGCAACTGCAAATTGATAAAAGGAAAAAGTAGATAGTCGGGGCAGATCCCATAAGCTATGTATATACTATATGGATGATCAGCTTAATATTCAGATATCATAAGCTTTAAGAGGTATCATATTAAGGATTTAGGTTCTCCAACTTTAGGGTCATGTCCAACTCTTGGTTGCGTCCGACTGTAGTCTTTTAAAACTTCTATTGCTTCATTTCAAACATTCTTAAGTATACATTAAAGTAATAAGACTAACGACAAACAATTTATTTTACATATTTAAATAGATAATTAATATAATAACTTTCGCCGATATATTTAAAAACAAATTAAGAGTTGGTGGAATTTCCGTTACTATTTCCTGAAGCAATTTAAATGACACATTCACTTTCAAATAAAACTTTATGAATCGGGTATAAACTGTTAATAAGATGTTAAACGTCGTGCGCCTAACCACCATGCGACAAACTTATAAAAATATAATATGAATTCGGGTAAATAATATATATGGGGTTAATTTCCAACAGGATAGAACTGTTAGAAGTATATTTCTCTTCGTAATCTCGCAAATAATTCATTAGGTGTACAAGTTTATACTAATAGTTTTGTCTAACTAGCTATCAGCAAAGGAAATGGGCGGGTACAGTCATTAAACCATTAAACCGAAACTTAAAAATGCCACAGACGGCAAGTTCCGAAAGACAATATAAGAATACGCAGCTGGATAGTATGCGACCCTTGAAAGCACGTCATTCTTATTGTCGCCTTATAATTCTGGGCAGGCAGCTTTGATATTGCCACACTTGTGTTGCTCAGCTGCCATTTTATCTCTTGCAAGATATCAAGGGAAGTACTTCTGATTGTATATTTATTTTCTATTAAGTTTGTGCAACTCAGAAATGTATGTAACAGGCAGAAGGAGGCAGACCCCACAAAGTATATATATTCTTGATCGGGACGACGAGCTGAGTCGGTATTGCCATGTCCGTCTGTCCGACCGTCCGTAAACTGTAAGAGCTATAGACATCATATTTGGCAGTTAGATGCCCCTATAGTGCAAGTAGATCAAGTTTGTGTTCGATTTTTGATACCTCCCCCCTTCCCCAGCAATCCGCGAAAAACCACCACAGTCCTTGAACTTAGGGCTGGACCAAGCAATAGCAGGAAAAGGGACTTCTGTTGGGCTGGTGTCACTTGTGCCTGAAGAGAACGCAACGACGCAGCAGATATCGAAAGACCTGCGTGAATTAAACTCAACCACAAAGTCGGGCGTGGAGGCGCTTCTTTCCATAAGGCAATTGATGAAAGACAGCTGGAGGAGAGGCAGTGACACAATACACTTGTCAAAGAAATGGTAAATAAGCAAAATTAATAAAATAAATGACATAAAATAGTCAGACCTGTTTTAAATATATGGGTATTTTTCCGCCCTGTAATAATTTTTCTATGAAACTCCAGAATTTTGGGGCTTATAAAACTGTGTTGTTTGAATGGTTTTCATGGAATTTTCATGTAAAATTTAATTTACAAAAAATCCTACTAAGTTTACGTAGTACAACCAAAACAACAACTTCCGGCATTTCAACTCGTTTTATGAGGGGTAGCTAGGCAGAGTAGCCATCTTGATAGAAATATGTATAAGACATTTTAGTTTTGGTTTTATATAAAAATGTTGGTTTAAATATGTATTACAAGTAAGTGTAGCTTATAAATAAATAGTAATAGTAAATAGTAATAAATAGTAATTAAAAAAGTAGGGAAAGCAACAGTCGGACGCAACCGACCGTAGGAGACCCTGTTCTTTGATTTGCCCTGGGCGTCGACCATAGCAGCAGCATATATGTACATACCCACATACACATTCACATGCACTTATACATACACACATAGACTTATACATACAAATATACGCACAAATACCAACAATATTCAATACTCATACAGACATTCATATTCACAATCAAAAATCACGCATACGCCCTAGTGGCCGCGTACACTGTGGCTTCCCCCTCCCCCTGACAAATGCCCAGCACAGAAAATTGTTTGTCCAATATCTCCGGTGTTTATTATCCGATTGGGCTGCAAATCGCACCAAACATTCAAAGCATCTAAAGCTTTATTCATACAAGAATACATTCATACTTGGCCTGCCTATATATCACACGAACCAGCTTTATTCTTGCAAAAAAGGAAAACAGTGACTCTAAAACTGTACATGCTGGGAATATTTTTTCGAATTTGACGGGATGACTTTTCATACATTTGAAATAAACTTGACCTGCCTACATAGGCTAAAGCTGTATATACTAAGAACATTTTTCTAAATTTGAGGGTGAGGGGGATGATATATCAAATTAAAAACATAAACTTGGCCTGCCTATGTAATACACGAACCTAACAAAAAAAATCAAGTCTCTAGCTCTTATAGTTTCCGAGATCTCGGTGTTCATACATGCTGCATTTCTTGTTTTGCACATACTGCAAATTTGAGCGAGATCCTCGATGTCTTGATCCATACCTGGTCACCAAACATGTAACGTAGCAAGTTGCTTCATCCTAGCTATGCCCCAGTGAGTTCGTGTAAGAGTTTTAGGAGTTTATCTCTTAGTGCTTGTGAAATGACAATCCTAACTGCGTCTGTGAGTAGGCCTAGTAGATCGTTGTTTATTCTAAGATCACTTCGGCGATTAAATTATGGTGCTATGCTAGGATCCTACACTTTTCCTGGCCACTCAGTAGAAACGATGTTCTTGACTTTGCTAAGGATGACGTCAGCTTCCACAGACTTTTGAATTATTGCTGCGTTGATTGGAGGTGAATCGTAATATTTGTTATTGAGCTTAGAATCAGATTGCAATGGAAGACGTGAAAGTGTGTATGCATTTCCTTGCATTGCTGTTGACCCTTACTGTATGTCAAACAAGTATGCCAATTACTTAATGGTCCACCGCTGTAATCGATTTGAAGTCATTACAGGTAGGTGCTTGCCAGGATTGAAAATTGTGAACAAAGGTTTATGATCAGTAATCAATTTGAACCTCCGACCGTATAGATACTGGTGAAAACGCTGCACACCGAAATAATTGATAAGCCATCCTTTTCGATTTGACAGTATCTTAACTGATGATTATCGAGCGTTTTAGAGGCAAAAGCAAATGGTCTCTCCTCGTCCTTAGGTTGAATATTCGACAGAACGGCACCGATTCCATAATTGGATGCGTCAGGGGCTAAAGCCAAGAAATATTCTCGTCAAAGTTATGATGCATTTTTTAAACTTGTGGAAAGCTTGTCGCTGCTCCGTTCCCCATACAAAATGTGTATTTTTCGGGCAATTGAGAAAAGTTTGGGATAAAATTACACCAATAATAAATTTTCCCGACAAACGCTTCCAATTGCTGTAGACTGCTTGGAGTCGGCAGATACTTGATTGTTTGTAAGCCAGATGCATTCGGTAGTATGCCATTGGCGCTAATTCTTCGACGAAGTATTCGATTTCTTCCCTTAAGAAGACACATTTCTCTCTCTTGCATCTTATTCCGTTTGCTATTTCTGTTGTTGGAGCAGAAATGATAATATCATCAAGATAATTACCACAGCCGTCAATACCTGATAGCAATTGTTGAACATACCGCTGAAAAATAGCAGGCGCACTGGAGATGCCATATGGTAACCGTTGATATTGAAACAGCACCATGACTTCTTGGACTCCTCGCGCAGTTCCATTTGGAGATAAGCGTCCTTAAGGTCAATCTCTCTGAAAAGGTTACCATGACAATTACACCAATATAATTACACCAATTGTAGGCTGAAAAACTTCTCACAGAGATTTTCTACTTGTTGGGTAAAATGCGTTGAAACATTAGCTACTTGCTGTATCTACTACGATTAATTCGACCGCTTTTTAGACTCTGTACTTTAAAAAAGTACAAAAGGGTCTATTAAGATTGTGCAATTGACATTTGTATGTAACAGGCAGAAGGGGGCGTGGCAGACCCCATAAAGTATATATATTCTTGATCAGGAGGATATGGAGGACAAGCTGAGTCGATATAGCCATGTCCGTCCGTCCGTCTGTATGAACACGTAGATCTCGGAAACTATAAGAGCTAGAGACTCAATTCTTTTTAGACCCTGTACTTTAAAAAAGTACAAAAGGGTCTATTAAGTTTGTGCAAATGACATTTGTGTGTAACAGGCAGAAGGAGGCGTGGCAGACCCCATAAAGTATATATATTCTTGATCAGGACGACGAGCTGAGTCGATATAGCCCTGTCTGTCTGTCCGTCTGTCCGTCTGTCCGTCTGTCTGTCTGTCTGTATGAACACCTAGATCTCGCAAACTATAAGAGCTAGAGACTTAATTTTTTTTTTGTTAGGTTCGTGTATTACATAGGCAGGTCAAGTTTATTTCAAATGTTTGAAAAGTCATCCCCCTCCCCCTCAAATTTACAAAAATGTTCTTAGTATATACAGTTTTAAAGTCACTGGAGTCCTTTTTTGTAGGATTAAAGATTTATATGCTTTGGATGTTTGGTGCGAGTTACAGCCCAATCGGATAAGAAACACCGGAGATATTGGACAATTTTGAGTACCAGGCATTTGGGTAGTGGTGAGGGGAAGCCACAGTGTACGCGGCCACTAGGGCGTATGCGTGATTTTTGATTGTGAGTATGAATGTATGTATGAGTATTGGTTATTGTTTTTTGTATTTGAGCGAATAATTGTATGTATATGTGTTTGTGTGTATGTGTGTATGTATAAGTACATGTATATGTGTTTGTGAGTATGTTCATATATGCTGCTGCTGTTACCGACGCCCAGGGCAAACCAAAGTACAGGGTCTCCTACTGTCGGTTGCGTCCGACTGTAGCTTTGCGTCCGACTGTAGCTTTCCCTACTTTTTTTTGTTAGGTTTGTGTATTACATAAGCAGGTCAAGTTTGTTTCAAATGTTTGAAAAGTCGTCCCCCTCCCCCTCAAATTTACAAAAATGTTCTGGATTCATTTTTCGCAGGATTAAAGCTTTAGATGCTTTGCATGTTTGGTGCAAGTTGCAGCCCAATCGGATAAGAAACACCGGAGATATTCGACAAACAATTTTCAGTACTAGGCATTTGGGTAGAGGAGGGGGGAAGCCACACTGTACGCGGCTACTAGGGCGTATACGTGATTTTTGATTGTGAGTGTGAATTTCTGTATTAGTATTGGTTATTATTTGTATTTTAGTGTATATTTGTATGAATAAGTGTATGTGTGTGTGTGTATAAGTGCATGTGTATGTGTATGTGAGTATGTACATATATGCTGCTGCTATTATGGACTCTACGGACTATTATGGACTATTATCGACTCCCAGGGCAAATCAAAGTACAGGGTCACCTACTGTCGGTTGCGTCCGACTGTAGCTTTGCGTCCGACTGTCGCTTTCCCTACTTTTTTTTGTTAGGTTCGTGTATGGCATAGGTGGGTGAAGTTTGTGTCTGATGATCAATATCTCTTCCCCCTCAAATTTGCAAAAATATTCTCTTAACTCGCACAGCAGCCACAGTTTTAGACTTTGCATGAACAATAGTGTTGGGTTGTTCATGAGTGAGTGAACAAAACTGAGCTGCTCACTAAACTGAACAAGTGAACATGTTCTTCCCTAATTGTTAATTTCTTGCTATTTTTTGAGTTTCTAAGAACTTTTGCGTTTTTGCTCACTTTTGCGTTCGCGGGTACATTGCCAATTTAATATTAAATATAAAACAAAAATGTCATTAATTCGGAAACATAGCGATATTTGGGTCCATTTCGAGGACATTGGCAGCCAGCAAGCTAAATGCAAATATTGCAAAGCGACTTTGAGCTGGAAGTCGCAAAGCAAGTTGAGTCGGCACTTAAAATCCAAGCACCCGTACGCAATGGAGCCTGTTGCGCGGCAAAGCGTAGTGGATGTTCCCCATCGTGTGCAGAGCGCCCAGCCCAAAATTTCAACGTTTGTGGAACGACCTGTGCCAGCAACGCAGACGGAAAAATGATAGCGAAAGGGCACCATGCTTTAAGACTGGTAGAAGAACCAGAGTTTAAAAAATTTATTGAAGACGTGTCGCACACTCCTGGATATAAGTTGCCGACCCGCAAAACGCTGACCAACAGATTGGTCCCCAAAATCAAAAATGAGCATATGGAGGGTTTAAAAGATATTTTAGGATCATCGACTGCTGTGTGCCTTACCACAGATGGATGGACATCATCAACAAACCAAAGTTATTTAGCAGTAACGGCTCATTTCATTGACTCAGAAGTAACCGGATTGAAACCCTGTATGCTTGCTTGTCAAAGCTTTGGCGATGCGCATACATCTTATATATACAACTTATATTTGTTTTTGAAAAAATTGGCTTCTGAATGGAATATCGAACACAAGATTACGGCGGTGGCATCCGACAATGCACACAACATAGTCGGTGCATTTCGCTTAGGACACTGGCGTCACATTCCGTGCTTTGCCCACACGTTAAATCTTATTGTGCAGAATGCACACAAAGAAATTGGCACCGTTCGAAGCAAAGTAAAGGCGCTTGTCGAATATTTTAACAGGAGCACATCCGGGCTTAAAAAACTGAGAGACACTCAGGCCCTTTTAAAGTTACCAGAATTAAAACTGACGCAGGATGTCCCAACACTGTGGAATTCAACATTCAAAATGTTTGAGCGGCTAATTATCCTCAAGGAGGCTGCGATGGTGGCCGTATCGACATTACGGCCTAATCTCGTGCTAGCGAAACAAGATTGGGAAATAATTGAAGAGAGCACATCTGTCTGTACTACAGCCCTTCAATCAATTAACAATCGAAATATCAGCTGAAAAAAATGTTACTCTATCAAAAATAATTGTGATGGCAGGCATACAGCAAAAGTGTGGGAAAACCCTCAGCCTGACCGTCAAAAACGTGAGTATACTAAATGTAGTAACAAAATTAATGGTGGAAGTGGAAAGTCGCTTAAATTTCGAAGCAAACCCCCTCTATGCTGAATGCACAATTTTAGACCCGCGCTTCAAAGGTCGTGTGTTCAAATCGGAGGAAGCTTTCAAAAAGTCGGTTGCCGACATTAAAAAAAAAACTCGGAAAGCTACAGTCGGATGCAACCGACAGTAGGTGACCCTGTACTTTGATTTGCCCTGAGAGTCCATAATAGCAGCAGCATATATGTACATACTCACATACACATACACATGCACTTATACACACACACACATACACTTATTCGTAGAAATATATACTAAAGTACAAACAATCAGCAATACTCATACAGAAATTCAAACTCACAATCAAACTCAAACTCACAACCTAGTGGCCGCTTCCCCCCTCCCCTACCCAAATGCCTGGTACTGAAAATTGTTTGTTGAATATCTCCGGTGATTCTTATCCGATTGGGCTGCAACTTGCACCAAACATGCAAAGCATCCAAAGCTTTAATCCTGCAAAAATTATTAATTAAATTAATCCAGTGACTCCAAAACTGTATATACTAAGAACATTTTTGTAAATTTGAGGGGGAGGGGGATGAGATATCAAATTAAAAACATAAACTTGGCCTGCCTATGTAATACACGAACCAAACAAAAAATTACGTCTCTAGCTCTTATAGTTTCCGAGATCTCGGTGTTCATACAGACGGACGGACAGACAGACAGACGGACATGGCTATATCGACTCAGCTGTCCTGATCAAGAATATATATACTTTATGGGGTCTGCCACGCCTCCTTCTGCCTTTTACACACAAATGTCATTTGCACAAACTTAATAGACCCTTTTGTACTTTTTTAAAGTACAGGGTCTAAAAATCTTTTGGCAATACGGCCAACAATTGCTTCACCTGGACCTACCACAGATGTCCAATCGGACTTCGATGGTGATGACGGAATCTGGAAGGAGTTCGACAATGCTTTTAAACTGGTCAGCAAGCCCACGAACCACACAGTCGCTGCTATAAGGGAAATAGATAAATACCTGGGAGAGGAGTATATAACCTCTATGTAAGTTTAAATTGAGTATCCTCACCTTGTAACTAAATTGCCAGCGTACCATCGAAACCTAGCTTTGATCGCACGCTGATGAGCTGCGGGGAAATCATTGCGGAGCGTGTGTATGAAGTCCACCATGTTGACGCGCGCTCCGGTTATGGTAACCAATGGTGTTCTGTAATTGGAACATTTGGACGAGGAATGGAATACAAATGGAAGGTAAGTTGAAAGCCTAAATTAGGGATTTTAACTGCAAGAAATTTTTAGGCCAAGCCTTAAAATAATTAAATGTTTTTGGTGCGATTTACAGCGCCATCGGACCATAAAAAGGAAGTTATAGCAGAAAAGAGAGTCCTATATAATTTTCACTGAAACACTGAGTTATTTCTTTGTATGAACCGTCAGTGAGCAGTAAATATGTTTGAATTTAACCGGGAAGGTCCACAAGCACGTTGTAACCTAGAGTGTAGAGCGCTGGATTCAGAATCGGGTGGAAGTCGTGGTTCGAGCCTCGGCAGAGATTCTTTTATTTAATTTATGCAATAACTTCTTTTTATTTATTGTTTTTTTTTGTTGTAATAAATCCCTAAATAATTTCTTTTATTTAATTCGTTTTAATTTAGATAAAATAGAGTAATATAATTTTAGCAACACGAGCGACTTTACTATTGCCATATAGTCGTCGCACTCTATTTTGGCACGCGCCATATTGTCTCCCCGTTCTATCTTGCGATTTGTTTACATTTTACGTTCTACTCGATCTACATTTACTCGTTACTTTTTAGTTCGTTTTGTACGATTCGTTCGATTGTGTCGAATTTTGATTGTGTCGGTATTTTCCAGTTTCTTCGTCATGTAAATTTTCGAGGAACTTAGGAGTTGCTTTAAGTAACTCAAAGTCGACTTTTAGGTCCCCAAATGTATTTTGGTGTGTGACCCCATTACAAACATATGAGTATGATAATGAAAGACAAAGTACAGGGTCTCCTACGGTCGGTTGCGCCCGACTGTAGCTTTCCCTTTTTTTTATCTTTAAAATTGTGGCTACAGTTGCTCTTCGCGGTTAGAAGGGGAGGGGATTAGCAGATTTCAGCTCTTAACGTGCACCTAAGGGTCATAAGCAATCATTCTTTGAAAAAATTAGGTCGCTATATCTTACCGTTTGGGCTGTGATCATTCACTCAGTCAGAACGAACTACTTTATACATATAGTTATTTACTTTTATTTATTTAAAATTTAGCTAAAATTGTATGAATTAACTGAAATAAAACTAAACCAGCAATTCACAATTAAAATTTCATTCGTTTTATTTGTTTGTTGTTTATATATTTATTTTTATTTGTTTATGTTGATATGGCAATTCTAATCGTATTAAATATCTGGCAACTCCTGTATGAACTAGTTTAAGTGAACATAAGATCGATATGAATAAACGTTTTTAATCTCTTGTGAACATCTAAACGATGCGGTTGTTTTCCCTCTGCCAACAGGTTATGATGAGTTCGCTGTATAATATAGAGAAGTTGGACGAAGCCAACTATGACTCGTGGTGTGTGCAGATGCGAAGTGTTTTAGTGCACCAAGATTTGTGGTCTGTGGTTGCAAATATATACGTAAAGCCCGAAGACGAGGCTAGTGCAGCATACAAGCAATGGAAGTCCCAGGATGATAAAGCTATGGCAGTGCTTTTTCTATCCATCAAAGCTGCCCACATCAACAGCATAAAAAAGTGCGTGAGTTCCAATAAAATGTGGTTGGAATTAGAATCACAGCATCGGCCCTCAGTACCAGTGCGAAAAGTTACATTATTTCGGCAATTGATGAACAAAAAAATTAAAGAAAATGACATTGTGCAAGCCCATGTTAACGAATTTACAAATATTAAAGATAAGTTAGCAGAAATCGGTATAGAACTGCAGGAAGAATTATTCGTAATAATGTTATTGGCGAGTCTACCGGCGTCTTATGAGAATTTTGTCGTTGCGCTTGAGTGTCGCGACGAGTTGCCGTCGTTTGGCGCCATTAAATGCAAACTAACGGAAGAAGGCGAACGTCGAAAAAGTAACGAAAAGGGCGAAAACGAACAAGCGTTTGCAGCGCGCGCGTCTTTCAATAAGAAAGAGAAACAGAATAACGGACAATCGAATAAACGACGAGAACTGATATGCTTCAAATGTCGTAAGCCTGGACATTTTGCAACACAGTGTAAAAGCAAGGCAGAAAACAATAATGATAGTAACGGTGAAAAAAATGAAAAAACGAATAAACATCCGCGTTCATTTGCTGGCTTCACCGAAAAGTACAGTCTGAATCGTGGCGACTGGTGCGTCGATAGCGGTGCAACATCACACATGTGTGCGCAACGGGATAAATTCGTCGAATTTGAACATTATACAGAATCTATTGAGTTAGCTGGAAAGAAGTATATGGAAACTTGCGGTCGTGGTTCGGTTAAAATAAAAAGCCGACAAGGTTTTGAAATAACACTCAAGGATGTCTTATTTGTGCCGGATTTGCAATGCAGCTTCTTATCTGTGAGAAAGGCAGTGGAAAATGGATTTGTTGTGAAATTTTTCAATGATAATGCGAGCATTGAAGACAATGAAGGTGTATCTATAATAAAATGCATTAAGGCAAATGGTTTGTTTATGTGCGAGTTAAAGAACAATGAAAAACTATGGCTTTGTCATACTGGTAATGAGCTCGTAAAATGGCACGGGCGTTATGGACATTTAAATATTCAAAGTTTGCGAGAGCTAAAAAGCAAAGAATTAGTGCGAGGACTAAACTTTGAGTCTGGAAGTGACAATTTTGACTGTGTGACGTGCTTAAAGAATAAGTGTCACGTTAAACCATTTGATATATCTGAAACTAGAGCAACTAGTGTGGCAGATTTGATACACAGTGACGTGTGTGGACCTATGAGCAAAGTATCAAATGGAGGATGTCGTTATTTTCTTACAATGATTGACGATAAGACCCGATATGTGCATGTTTATTTTATGAAAAAAAAAGTAGGGAAAGCTACAGTCGGACGCAAAGCTACAGTCGGACGCAACCGACAGTAGGAGACCCTGTACTTTGGTTTGCACTGGGCGTCGGTAACAGCAGCAGCATATATGAACATACTTATACATACACACAAACACTTATACATACAATTATTCGCTCAAATACAAACAATAACCAATATTCATACATACATTCATACTCACAATCAAAAATCACGCATACGCCCTAGTGGCCGCGTACACTGTGAGCTCGCCCTCCCCCACCCAAATGCTCAGAACAGAAAATTGTTTGTCAAATATCTCCGGTGTTTATTATCCGATTGGGCTGTAAATCGCACCAAACATTCAAAGCACCTAAAGCTTTATTATGGAAAACAGTGACTCTAAAACTGTACATGCTGGGAATATTTTTGCGAAATTGTGGGGGAGGGGGATGACTTTTCAAACATTTGAAACAAACTTGACCTGCCTGAGTAATACACAAACCTAACAAAAAAAAAATTAAGTCTCTAGCTCTTATAGTTTCCGAGATCTAGGTGTTCATACAGACAGACGGACAGACAGACAGGGCTATATCGACTAGCTCGTCGTCCTGATCAAGAATATATATACTTTATGGGGTCTGCAACGCCTCCTTCTGCCTGTTACACACAAATGTCATTTGCACAATCTTAATAGACCCTTTTGTACTTTTTAAAGTACAGGGTCTAATAAAACCGAAGTTGCTGAAATTTTCAAAATGCATATTGCCCTGATTGAGCGTCAAACTGGAGTACAGGTCAAAATCCTAAGGAGCGATAATGGAACTGAATATGTAAACCATACAGTTGAGGAGTACCTAAAGTCAAAAGGAATTAAGCGCCAGCTCACATCGCCGTATACACCGCAACAAAACGGAGTAGCGGAACGGATGAATAGAACCCTCGTTGAGATGGCACGGACCATGTTAAATAGTTCTGGATTGCATGGAGGATTTTGGGCGGAAGCGATTGCGTGTGCCGCATATCTGAGAAATCGATCACCAACCAAATCGTTGAAGGATATGACACCGTATGAGTCCATGACTGGACACAAGCCTGTTGTAAAGCATCTGAAAATATTCGGATCAATTGCAATTGCTTTAGATAAAGCGCCGAGAAAAAAATTCCAGGAGAAGGGAAAGGAATACGTAATGGTTGGCTATTCCGAAAGCTCAAAAGCGTATCGCTTATACGACAATGAAACAAGCAAAATAGTTATCAGTCGTGATGTGTACTTCGTCGAAAGGTGTGCGTTAAAGAGTACCAATGCAGACGAGGTCATGATGGTGTTCAACGAGGTTGAACAAAATACACAAAATGTGGATCCCGGCAGTCGGGCTGATACAAATCAGACGAAGGATGAAGAGAATCCGGACGCAGCTGAGGTAGCCGAAGATTCTGAAGTAGAATCTGAAACAGAGCGTGTCAATATAGGACCAGGAAGGCCGAGATTGATACGGACAGGTCAACGCGGAAGACCGCGTAAAGAATGATCAACATGATGCATGGTTGTGGCATTGATGTCCCCGAGACAGTGCAGCAAGCACTTCTCAGTCCTCAAGCGCAGGAGTGGCGAGCTGCAATGCAAGAAGAATACAACGCTCTCGTTAAAAACAAGACATGGCAGCAAGTCAAGTTACCGGCAAATAAAAAACCAATAGCCTGCAAGTGGGTGTTTACCTTAAAGAAAACACCAGATGGCCAAATCGATCGCTACAAGGCGCGATTGGTGGCAAAGGGTTGTAGTCAAAAAGGCGGCATCGATTACAACGAAACATTTTCACCGGTGGTGCGTTATGCTACGATACGTATGATTCTTGCTTTGGCAGCGGAATATGAATTGTATGTTCATCAACTCGACGTATCAACAGCATACTTGAACGTAGACCTCGAGGAGGAGATTTACATGAAACCACCAGAAATGTATGACGACGGTACTCAGCAGGTGCTAAAGCTGAGGATATCACTGTACGGCTTAAAACAAGCTGGCCGTGCTTGGAATGCAAAACTTGATGGTGTACTCAAAGGGCTTGGGTACAAGGCTTGCGACAGTGAGCCATGCCTGTATACAAGAGCAAGAAGGAAGGCAATAAGCGTGATCGCCGTATACGTTGATGACCTCTTGGTGGCTTGTTCAGACAAGGGTGAGATGGAGGCGATTAAAAGGTCAATCCCTTCTTATTTTCAGGTTGTCGACAAAGGTGCAGTGGCAAACTTCCTTGGTTTTGAGGTCAAACGAGATGGCGAGAGAGGTGGGATTCAAATCAATCAATCGATGCACATATTAGGCCTACTTGAAGAGCTTGGCATGAGCAATTGTCGAACGGTATCAACACCGTTAGAACCAAATTTTCAAGTTAACTGTGAGAGCGAGACATGTGAAAAGGTGGACGTCACCGAATATCAGTCTATTATTGGGTCGCTGATGTATATTGCTCTTTCTACGCGACCTGATATTCTACATTCAGCATGTAAGCTATCGCAAAGAAACTCAAACCCACATAGCGAGCATTTAGCAGGAGCTAAACATTTGTTGCGATATCTTAATTCAACGGCGAAAATGTCTATCACATATACAAAAACTGGCAGACCCATTACGGGGTACTCAGATGCTGATTGGGCTGGAGACGCAAGTGACCGAAAGTCATTTACTGGATACTGGGGTGGATCGGCATTTTCTTGGACTTCTAAGAAGCAAGGAACTGTGGCCTTAAGCAGTACTGAGGCAGAATATATGGCACTAGCAGAGGCGGCAAAAGAAGCAGTATATTTAAGAAAACTTATTAATGAAATGAATTTAAATATCGATTTACCGTCTGTAACTTTAAATGGAGATAATTTAAGCGCTATTAATCTTGTAAAGAATCCTGTCTATCATGCCAGAAGCAAACATATTGATGTTAAATTTCACTTCACAAGAAACTGTTATAAAGACAAAATTATTGTATTGAAATATTGCCCAACTAAAGAAATGATAGCAGATGTGCTAACTAAAAACTTACCAAGAGTAAATCATAAGAAATGTATTGAAATGATGGGTTTAAAGTAATTTGTATTGTATAAGAAATTAAGAATTGAGGAGGAGTGTTGATATGGCAATTCTAATCGTATTAAATATCTGGCAACTCCTGTATGAACTAGTTTAAGTGAACATAAGAACGATATGAATAAACCTTTTAAATCTCTTGTGAACATCTAAACGATGCGGTTGATTTCCCTCTGCCAACAGTTTAACATATAGCTGAAATGATATGAAATAACTTAAATAAAAACTAAACCATCCATATATTCCCAAAAATAATTGCGTTTGTTAGTTTAGTTTCTCGATCTTCATCGAGCAGCTGCAATCACACACAAGCTGCAAAACACCTAGAACAACAACAATCGACTGCGTGCAGGCACAGGCAGCGAGCAAAGGCGAAAAAACAACAAAATTCTGCAAAACCTGTTTTGCACAGCCGACAACAACAACATACATATAAAGATTCAGCCGCAGGCAAAGCGTATACAAATTTCTGCGCTGAGACTCACAAGTCTGAAATGGCAAAATATGGAAACATGAAAGTCGGCATCATAGCAGCATACATAAGCATATGGGTATGCAAATTGTCAAATTGTCAAATTGTCTTCAAATTTAGTATTTTTTTTAGTATTAATGATACATGCAACCTTGGTGTTATCGCACTTAGAGATTACAATCGCTATACAGAGTTATCGGCGAAATTGGTACACTTTTAACGTGTAACTTGAAGCAAAATGCCTAAAGAAGTGTATAAGCAAAAATTTTGCGATATTTGGATAAAGCAGCCAGATTTTTAAAAATGGCTGTGTCGGGATCAAAAGGACCCTGATAAGGCCTTTTGTAAATACTGCAAATGCAGTATTATATTAAAAATCGACCTCTTACGTGCTCATATGGTTACTAAGAAGCACGAAAACAACGCAAAACCCTATGCACAGACCAACAAAATTACTTTTAAGCCTGTGGAATCCAATGAAGCTTGTCGGCAAGAAGCGGCTTTAGCTACAGTGTGCCACTAAAGTCACCGTACCCCTTATACATTTAAATGAAACACGCTGTAATTAAGTCAAATTTTAAGAAAATAAAAAAAATGTTGATGCTGGTTTATAAAATATAATATTAATTTTTAATTATTAAAACAAAAAAAAATAACAATTCATACTTATACTAATATAATTAATAAAAAACCAAAAATACTCATAATTTTCCTTCAACAAAAGTCTACGTACTCTTATTTCTAAATTAAACTAACTCTAAACATAATATTAATAATTAAAACTAAAAACTTAGTGGGATATCTCTTCATTTTAATGACTTCTCTGAGCCGATTTGGCATTGACATCACTATATTTTCAATGCAATTAGGTTCAAGTCTGGACCACTCTAGGTGCAACGTTTCTTGCAGCTGGTTTTTATTACTTATGTGGTGTTTTCGGATTTTTTTTCAAGCATATCCCAGACATGCTCTATTGGATTTAAATCAGGACTTTGCGGTGGTGTCTCTAATAAATGAGGAGTGTTATAAGCGAGATAAAGTCGGGTGGTCATGGCCTTATGCTTAGGATCGTTGTCTTATTGAAAGTAAAAATCCGAAATTCCAAGTTTTTCGGCGCTACTTTTCAAATTTCTTTTTAGTATTTTGATGTACTTATATTGGTCCATCACACCATCAATAAATTCCAAGCCTCCAACGCCCGATGCAACCCCAAGCCAAAATGCCACCGGCGCCGTGCTTTACCGTCTTTTTTGTGTTTTTTGGATTGCACGCCTCTCCAGGTCTTCTTCACACGCGTAGGCGACCGTCCGAGCCAAAAATATTATATTTTGACTCATCAGAGAAGATTACCTTCCGCCAAAAGTCAGCTGGCTTGTCCACAAACGCTTTATCAAACTCCAAACGCTTCTTGCGATTTATTAAATTAACGTACGGTTTCTTGCGTGGAGTGTACGACTTAAAGTTATAAGTTTTGATAGCCCTTCGAACGGTTTCCGGGTGTACATCCCTCTGAATAGAGCCACCTAGCTTTGATGCAATCTCTACTGCGCTGGAGAATGGATCTTTGTCCACCAAATGTTTAATGTGGCGCTTGTCGCGATCTGTAAGTGCAGACGGTCGGCCAGATCTCTTATTATTTTTTATGCGCCCCTCGTACTTAAAGCGGCCAATAACTGTTTGTATGGTTGATTTGCTCCTAGACATTATTTTGGCTATCTCCGCATACGATTTTTGCTCCTTTGTGTGGAGCTCCAAGATCCGTCCACGTTCTTCAAGGGTTAATTCCCCATGCGTCATTTTTATTAGAAAAAAAAGTAGGGAAAGCTACAGTCGGACGCAAAGCTACAGTCGGACGCAACCGACAGTAGGAGACCCTGTACTTTGGTTTGCCCTGGGCGTCGGTAACAGCAGCAGCATATATGTATGAACATACTCACATACACATATACATGCACTTATACATACACACATACACACAAACACATATACATACAATTATTCGCTCAAATACAAACAATAACCAATACTCATACATACATTCATACTCACAATCAAAAATCACGCATACGCCCTAGTGGCCGCGTACACTGTGGCTTCCCCCTCCCCCTCCCACATGCTAAGTACAGAAAATTGTTTGTCAAATATCTCTGGTGTTTATTATCCGATTGGGCTGCAACTCGCACCAAACATGCAAAGCACCTAAAGCTTTATTCATGCAAAAATGGAAAACAGTGACTCTAAAACTGTACATGCTGGGAATATTTTTGCGAATTTGAGGGGGAGGGGGATGACTTTTCAAACATTTGAAATAAACTTGACCTGCCTATGTAATACACGAACCTAACAAAAAAAGAATTAAGTCTCTAGCTCTTATAGTTTGCGAGATCTAGGTGTTCATACAGACAGACAGACAGACGGACAGACGGACAGACAGACAGGGCTATATCGACTCAGCTCGTCGTCCTGATCAAGAATATATATACTTTATGGGGTCTGCCACGCCTCCTTCTGCCTGTTACACACAAATGTCATTTGCACAAACCTAATAGACCCTAGACATATACGCCGCCGAGCCACGCCGCCGCCGCCGCCGATTTTTGCCTTATTTGACGCGCCGCCGCCAAATTATGAAAATACCGGCGCGCCGCGGCGCGCCGCTGGCACGGCACCGGCACAGCACCGGCGCGACCTTCGCCTTTATTATTTTTTAAAAAACTTTAAAAAAAAAATTAATATATCATAAAAATGGCCAAATACTCGATATAAATAATCGATTAATCGTTGAGATTGTCTCATCTCCCATCTCCCTATGTCCCATCTCTAGAACAGCTGTTTGGTGTAGTTTACGTTTTTAAGCTGTGTTTTCTGTCTGCGTAAATATGCAAGGTAAGTTTTAAAATACTGTTACTAGTGTTAGGAACATATTAATTAAATATTATTTCAACAAATAGATGGATTAGCCATTGAGTATGTACTCAATTAAACATAATCGTAACTCAAATCGAAAGAGCAAAGTTTGGGATTTTTTTGGCGCATTACAATTGGAAAATAAATGCATTGAAGTGGACAAGGTGTTCTGCCGATTGTGTTTGGATGTTCAGAAAAAAGACGACGAAAGTACAATCTTTTCATGGTAATAATTAATAATCCATTTTTTAAGATTCAAGTAAGATTTTGTAAATTGTTTCAGTGCTAAAATTCAGTCGTATTCCACGAACTGTTCAACGGGGAATTTAAGTCGACACCTTAAAAATGAGCACAACATTCGCGATATCGATGGTCCGAGTACTTCATTGGCTACGCGTGGATCAATATCAAATTTTTTCAAAAAATCGACGCCAACTATATCTTCAAAAGATAGTAAGTGGGCGCTGGGACGAGAGCTAGCTTTGTGGATGGCTAGAGATTTGGTACCATTTCATATAATTTGCCACAATGGACTTAAAGACTTTTTAACCAAATATAAAGTTGTGGCAACTGCTGCTGACATTCCACACTACAAAACTCTGTCAACAACTGCACTAGACGATGTGTATGAATGCATTTTACGAGCAGTTACACGGATAGTATCTGGACAAAAACATTTTGCCTTAACTTTCGACTTGTGGACAGATAACTATAGAAAAAGAAGTTATATAACGTTCACCTTCCATTTTCTGTCAGCGAATTTTGAGATGAAGCATTAAAGCTGGAAACAAAATACTTGTCAAAATCGCACACGGCAAGTAACATTTTAACAGAGGTGGAAGTATTACTCAAATGTATAATTTGCAAATGGGATCTAATTATGTCGTAACCGACCAAGGCAGCAATATCAAAAAAGCTATTAATTTGGGGTGTATAAAACACAACTTCTGCCTTGGACATGGACTACATAATTTGCTAAATGTAGATGGTTACAATTCAGAGCCGGAAATTAAAAATTTAATTGTGAAATGCAAAAATATTATGAGTGCCTTACGATTTTTGTCAGTTTTGTCAAACATCGACAATTTCGAAAAACTGCTTGCATCCGAAGATAATGAATGGGTTGACTACGATGATGATTTTGGCCCGTTAGATGATGTTCCCTTGCAAACTTACAAGAATATTAACAACCCTAATGACTTGCAAAGTAGTTTGGTGAACAAGAGAAATGTTTCTCTTAAGAACTCGGTCCCAACAAGGTGGCACAGCGTGTTAACAATGTTAGACAGTCTTGGGTGCCAAAGAGCTGCATTAAATAAGTTGCTCACAAGCAGCAATAAGACTCATTTAATATTATTAGAAAATGAAGCACAGCTTTTATATAAATTATGCGACTTCTTAAAAAAATTTAAAGATGCAGTTACCGTTTTGTCTGGAGATTTGTATCCATCAATAAGTCTTGCGTTAGTGATTAGAACAGAAATCGTCTCAATATTGGAAGAACCTGAGAACAATGAGCCGCTTGCTTTGACTCTTATGAAAAGCAATATAAAAAATAGATTAGATTCAAGGTTCCCGATATCGGATATACTAGTCTGCGCATCCCTATTAGATCCGCGATTTAGCTCACTTGATTGTGTGTTGGAGTATTGCGAGAAACAAAGTTTAAAAAGAAACGATTTTTTGTTAAAAATGTTTAAAGAGCTGATTGGAGATGTTGAACAAGATAGCGATCAGCATCAAGAGTCTCATTCTGCAAGCAAAATCTTAAAGCTTGCTCAACGGCATTCGACCAATACCAAAAATAGCAATTTGGAAGCTGAATGCCATCTACTCTTAAGTTTGTCTTCATGTCAAGACGTATTAACATTTTGGAAGGAAAAGGCACCTGCAATGCCCTTACTATCGAAGCTGGCACAAAAAGTGTTGTGTATTCCTGCAACGAGCACTCCAAGTGAGCGAGTGTTTTCTATTGCTGGTCTTACAATTACGCAGAAACGGTCGCAGCTCAGTCCTCACAACGTAAATAAAGTAATTTTCATACATGACAATTACGACACTTGCAAAGAAAGTTTAACTTAAATTTACAAATTGAAGAGATAAAAATGAACTGAATTGAAAACTGAACTTTAATTATGTCTAGGGAAAAGTATTAGCTTGTAAATTAAAAGCGTTTATACGCATACTGAATGAAACTTATTCAAGTCAAGGAAAAAGACTGATATTTGTATTTTTATTTGTTACTTAATTTTAATTTATTTTTATTTCATTTGAATTACTCACTTTATGTTAATTTTATTGTTACCTCGATAATAAAGGCGTTATAAACTGATATAATACAAAAATACTAATTTATTTAATTTGAAAAGGTTCTATACGCCGCCTGCCGCCGAGAAATTCGACGGCTCAGCGTCCGCCGCCGCCGCCGGTTCTTTCTAACCTCTACGCCGCCGCCGCCGGTTCTTTCTGACTACTACGCCGCCGCCGCCAAGTCATTTTGACCTCTACGCCGCCGCTGAAGCCTTTAACCATCGGCGTAAACCTCTAATAGACCCTTTGTACTTTTTTAAAGTACAGGGTCTAATTATCAAATTTCGTCCAGCTCAACCAATGCGCACCAACTATATCATATGCATTTCCACGTTCTTTTGTACACATACATATTTCAAAAAGCCCCGTTATTCTTAGAATCGGCGCCAGACAGCGCATTCAACTAAGAGTACGTAGACTTTTGTTGAAGGAAAATTATGAGTATTTTTGGTTTTTTTTTATTTATTATATTAGTATAAGTATGAATTGTTATTGTTTTTGTTTTAATAATTAAAAATTAATATTATATTTTATAAATCAGCATCAACATTTTTTTTATTTTTTTTAAATTTGACTTAATTACAGCGTGTTTCATATGAATGTATAAGGGGTACGGTGACTTTAGTGCAGTGGTGCCCAAAACTCTATTTCCTATCCCATGTGCGCTTTGCTGAGCAGCGCAGCTTTAACACACACAGTAGAATTTCTCACATGTATAGGCGTCACGCTTCGTTGATTGTACGATTTTACGAACACTCGCGTTCGGCTATTATTTTTTTGCACAGTGCGTGCTGTGCTGCTACGCACACAACCACACTGTTTGATAGTGTGAGTTTGGGCACACTGGATGTTCATTGCTTAACATGCCTCAACTAATACGGGTTCCACACTGCACTAAAAAATGCTAAAAAAGTTATCGTTATCGGAGGAATGCAAAAGCCTGTCCACATTGTGTTGCATTCGCATTCGCATTCGCCAAACTAGTTGGATTGAGCGCTCTGTGTGGACATACGTAAGTAGTAATTATGATTAAAAATATAAAAAATTGCTTATTCATTTATTTTATATATACATATATAGGAAAGACATGGTGCGTTCTGGGAGAAGGACATTCCGCAATTATTATTTTAACATAAATAATAGTAGCTTTAAGGATCCATTAGATGGCCAAAAAATATTTGAAAAAGAACAGCCTTGTGAGCCTATACTGCTTGGCAACCATAACGACCGTGCAGAGGTCATACGTACTGCATTAAGTACCTATTTTTTTTGAAAATCAAAATAAATAAATGTAATAATATTTAGTGTTTGTTTTATTTTTAATTCAACTATTTTTTGCCATTTCGCCTCATTTTATTTAATTTTGACGCCATATTGACGCGCTTTTCAGCATTTATTAGTATATTTTTAGTATCGATGTATCGTAATCACGAGAATGCAAGTGCATTTTTTACGAATGCAACACGAATGCAACTTTTTCCCATCCTTAGCTCCCATAAGATTTTGCAGGGAGACGAATGTACATTTCCCAAAAGTAACAGAAAATGCAAATGCAAGTCCCAGTGTGGACGCCACATAACACAGTTGGGCATTTAGGCAATTTATGCCGCAATTATTTTGGTGCAGCTGAGCTGAAACTGCAGAGAACAAAATGTACAAATTTGTTAAAAAATGTGTTGGCGGTGCATTTTAACGAGGAACTAAGAAGTGACATTGCCAATAAAAAAAAAAACTCGGAAAGCTACAGTCGGATTCAACCGACAGTAGGAGACCCTGTACTTTCCTTCGCACACACGCTAACAAACACTCACACATGCACACATATCGTAAAGTCGCATGCAACCACACATACGCTCGCGCTGCTCCCCCCATACCAATTGCAGGGAATCGAATCTTGAATATCTCCGGTGTTTATTATCCGATTGAGCCACAATTCACAGCGCAGATAAAGATTATCATAAGATTATCGTGTGCCAAAACACAAGTTTGTATCTTTAAAATTGTGGGCGTGGCAGTTTTTCGCGGTTTTTGGGGAAGGGGGGGAGGTATCAAAAATTTAAAACAAACTTGATCTACCTACACTATAGGGGCATCTAACTGCCAAATATGATGTCTTTAGCTCTTACAGTTTCCGAGATCTAGGTGTTCATACGGACGGACAGACAGACGGACATGGCTAGATCGACTCAGCTCGTCGTCCTGATCAAGAATATATATACTTTGTTGGGTCTGCCACGCCTCCTTCTGCCTGTTACATACATTTCGGACTTGCACAATCTTAATAGACCCTTTTGTACTTTTTTAAAGTACAGGGTCTAAATATACAGGCCTGTTTCCATTTTCACTTCGAAACCGAAAACGAAGCAAAACGGGTTCGTTTTTAAATTGCTGTTCTCATTTTCGATCCAGTTCGAATTTCGTTTTTGTCTTTGAAGACGAATTCGAAGTTAATTCGACAACAGCTGTTCAAGCTAAATTGATTGTCGAAGTGCAAAAAATTGCAAACCATCAGGCCTGTTCCCATTTTCACTTCGAAACCGAAAACGAAAACGAAGCAAAACGGGTTCGTTTTCAAATTGCTGTTCTCATTTTCGATCCAGTTCGAACTTCGTTTTTGTCTTTGAAGACGAATTCGAAGTTAATTCGACAACAGCTGTTCAAGCTAAATTGATTGTCGAAGTGCAAAAAATTGCAAACCATATTTATAATATTTGGAAATCAAAGAAAAATGCCAGCACCTATAATCGTCTATGCCGAAGAAATACGTCGACGCAAAATAAGAGCGTTGCGGAAAAGCCATGTTATGCGGGAGGGCGCAAATATATTTGCATCGCTAAATACATTTTAAATGAACAGCTGACGGCGTAGTGTGTACAATAACAAATCGATACAAATTAACCGGCTTTTATCGACTCTAGGGTTCCCACAAATGGTACAGAAATATCAATAAACAGATGTATTTGACTAAATACACTTTAAACGTACGTTAAATATTGCTTATAAATTAAAAACATTAATAATGCAATTATTTTCACGTTTAAGATTATTACACACCAAAAACTTTGTGTTCGAATAATTTTTGTGATGTATTAGCAACCCTTGACTTTTTGAAGACAGCCGTTTGTGTGTGTTGGTACATATATGTGAAACGAAATTGCGAACAGTGCTGCCAACTTTTGACTAGCAAAAAAAGCTGTTTTTGACGGGATGAATAGAAAAAAAAGCTAAAAGAAATGATTAAAAAATAAAAAAAAAAGCTTAAAATAACTGATCAAAAAACCGAAAAAAATTCAAAAAAATAATAACTATTTTAGATTTCCATTATTTTATCCATATCTTTTTGGTCTTCCTCATTTGCGAATGACATACTAGTGCCTATCATGCGCAGATAATTTCCAGGCACTTCAATACGCAGCATTTTCCGATCCTTCGCAAACCGTATCTGTATATTTATTTATTTATTTATACAGGGCTAACTTACAATTAAAATTATACGCTAGCATGTGTATTCTTTTATTTGCTATGGCAGCGTTGGCCTTCAGCACAATAAACTATAGATAATATATATTCTTATGTACAGTTATCCTTAATCTTAACTTTATCTGGGTTTGGTTTTGTTTTATTTAGTTATATGTATATTTCTTCTTTTTGATAGTTTTTATTTATTTAGTTGTTTATTTATTTGTTGTTATTGTTATTATTATTATTTTTATTTATTTATTTTTCAAATGTTGTGATATAGGTTTGTATTTTTAAGGTAGTTTAGGATTTTTAACATGTTTTGGGGCGTGGGATCGGATAGGCATTGTAGTGGGTTGGTGTCTTTAAATGTTGTTAGTCTATGGGTTTTAAGGGAGTTGCAAGTGGATAGAATGTGTTCAATGGAGATGTTCTGGTTGCAGTAGGGGCATGTCCTGGGGGTGTGGTCGAGGTAGTGTTTGTGGGTGATATTTGTGTGTCCGAGTCTGAGTCTAGTTATTTTAATTTGTTCTTCTCGCGATAGGGTGTTTTGCGTGTTTTTAAAAGTATTGTGGTTGTTGTGTTTGTTAAAGTTTGTTGTTTGGTACCATGTCGATGTTTCTATAAATTTGTCGTTTATTTTTGACAGGTGTGTTTTTTTTATGTATTTTAGTATGTCTTTTATGTTGTGGTTTTTCTTGACTGTTAGAGGTTGTTTTAGTGCGTTTTTTGCCGCAGTGTCTGCTCGTTCGTTACCTGTTATTCCCACATGTCCAGGTACCCATAAGAGTTTGAATTTGGGAGAGTTTTTTTGAAGTGTATTGCGTGCAAGTGAGGTGTAGTGTTCGTTGTTGTTGGGATTGCTTATTGCATCTATGGCAGATAGGGAATCGGAACAAATGCAGAATTTTCCTTTTTGGTTTTTTAGGATCTCCAGGGCTTCCGTAATTGCGATAATTTCTGCGGAAAAAACTGAAGTGTAGTGGGGTAGGAGGCTTGATTTTATGTGTTCTGTTTCGTGGGTGATGGCATATGATGTTGTGGAGTGGATTTGCGATCCGTCGGTAAATATGTATGTGTATTTGTTGTTGTCGTTCGTTTTCTTTTGCATGAATTCGGTGCGGAAAGTTTCTGGGGGTGAGTTTCTTTTTGTGAATTTTCTCAGTGTTGTGTCGATATTGATATGTTTTATGTTCCAGGGTGGTGTGACTTGGGGTTGTTGGGTTATAGGTTGGAAGGGGAGATCGTGCGCTTTGCTAAGTTCTATTATTCTGTCTATTGTTGATTTCTGTTTTGTTATTTTTGGTGGTCGGTATTTTTTGAGTATTTTTATTATTGGTGAGTTTTTTGCTGTGATCAGTGATTTGATGAGGTTGGCTGTTAGTAGTTCTCGTCTATCCTCTAGGGGAGCAGCTCGTGCCTCGTAGAGGATGTTTTGGATGGGAGTTGTTCTAAATGCTCCGAGAGCGATTCTAAGGCCTGTATTTATTGCTGCTTTGATAGGACGTAGGTTTGATTTGGGACAGTTTCCGTAGATGGGGAGTGCGTAATCTGCTTTTGAAATAAGGATCGCTTTTGTGATGTTCAGAAGCATGGATGTGTTGCAGTTGAATTTGGGGTATGATAAACATTTTATTATGTTTAGTGTTTTTTTTAGGTTCTGTGTGAGTTGTTCTGTGTGAGATTTCCATCTATATTTGTTGTTCAGATGTAGGCCTAAGATTTTCATAGATAGCTTGGTATTTATGTTGATGTGACCTGTTGTAAGGGTGCAGTTGCAGTTGTGCTTTCTGCATACATGCATGTGTTTGCACTTGGTGGTGGAGAGCATGGCACCTGAGTAGTCACCCCAGTTGGTTATTGTTGTAAGTATTGGTATAAGATTTATGTTAATGTTTTTACTGTTTTTTAATTTTAGTATTAGGTTGAAATCGTCCGCGTAGGCACTTAGGTTGGTGTTAGGGTGTTGTGTGAGCATTACCGTTAGTTTGTTGTACGCTATTGTGAAGAGCACTACAGATAATGGTGAACCCTGAGGGATGCCGTTCTGGATGGGGTAAAAAGAGGAATGTGATGTGTGTATGCGTACTGTTGTTTTGCGGTTTGTCATGAAGTTTTTTATGTAATTAATTATTTTAGGTCCTGTTCTCCATTCGGTCAGTTGGTCGAGGATTGTGTGGATTCCTATTCTGTCGAAGGCTCTTGCAAAGTCAAGTGATATAATTGATGTATGGTTTTTTTTGGAGATGCATCTTGCTAGTAGATGATCTACTAGGAGTAGACTATCTATAGCCGATTTCCCCTTTTTAAAACCAGTTTGACTGCTATGGATGAGTTTATCGTTGGAAACAAACCACCACAGTCGCTTTGCTATTATTTTGTCTAAGACTTTTGATAGGCATGGGTTAAGGGATATGGGGCGGTATGAGTTTAGCGCTGTATTGTCTGAGTTGGGTTTTTGTATTGGGATTGTTATGCTGTTTTTGTATGCTTGAGGGATGTAGTTGTTTAATATGGCGTTCTGTAGGTTTATAATTCTGTCTTGTGTTTTTTTGTCGAGGTTTTTTATCATTGCGTAGTTAACTCTGTCTAGTCCCGGTGTGTTTCCTTTTAGTGTGTTAAGTGCTGCTAAAAATTCTATTGATGTTATTTCTTTTTCTATTTCAATTGCTCTTTTTTTTTGGGGTGTATGTGTGATTGTATATATTGTCAACTGTTGAAGTTTTGGAGTTTTTAAATTTGGTGGAGAATTTTGAATCATTTGCTGCTTCTGAATAGTTTTTCCCAAAGAGGTCTGCAATTTCTTGTTTGTTGCAACAGTTTTGGTTTGAGGTCGGGTCGAGGATGCAGTGGATGTGTTTTTGTGGATTCAGTCCGCAGAATCTCCTAATGTTGTGCCAGATTGTTTTTGCCGGGGTGGCAGGTGCTATTTGCTCCATGAATTTTTGTGTGGAAATTTTTTTTGTTGTTTTTAAGGTTAGTCTAAATAGTGCGTTTGCTTTTTTGAACTGTATGATGTTTTCTGTTGTGATTTGTCTTTTGAGTTTGTGCCATTTTCTCATTTTTTCGTTTCTAAGTTGTTGTAATTCTTTGTTCCACCAGGGCACGTTGTGTGTGTGGGTCATAGGGTGTGTTTGAGGAATTGACTTGTGGGCACTGGAGATAATTATTTTGTGTATCGTAGCTGCCTCTTTGTTTATGTTTGTGCTTGTTGGTAACAGTGTGGAGTAGTTCTCTGTTAGTTTTGAGAATTGTTCCCAATTTGCTTTTTCTGTGATAAAGCTGGGTTTGGAAATACAGTCGAGTCTCGATAATTCGTAATGGCACGGGGATCGTATTTTTTACGAATTACGCGGAACTTCGACTTACCGAGATTTCCATTTAACGAGGCTCAACAAAGAAAAATTCGAATAACGGGACTTTTATTCATTGTACATCTTAAGTATTAAAAGAAAATTATACAGTAACATGAAATTTTAATAACAAAAATTAAGTTAATTAATAAGAAACAAAAAACTATGATCAGCAAACTAAACGATAACAATGAGAAACACAACACACAAACTCAGCATGTACTATAACGACATAAAGGCGGCATAGACAGTTCTACAAATCCTAACGGCGACTTAACTGCCAAAAATTTCGCATTGCATTACGATTTATAAGAGGTTACGAAAAAAAATTACAATTTATGTATAAGAGGTTTAATATTCTTTGCTTTGCGAAAAATATTACAAATTAACAAGGGGACCAAAATGTATGAAATTTTTACGAACTATCGGGTTTTCTTCAAGGGGACAGATAATTTTACGAATTATTGAGAATTTTGATTTAGCGGGGTGCGAATTATCGCGACTCGATGTAATATATTGTGTGTTTGTTGAGGGGGAGGTGAACAGGGAAATTAGGATTGGGAAATGGTCGCTGCCGTAGAGATCATCTTCTATTTGCCATGTGCTGTCAATTTTTATGATTGGGCTGCTGAATGTCAGGTCAATGTTCGTTAGCGTGTTGTGCGTACTGTAGTGTGTTGGTGATCCGTCGTTAAGTAGTATGTAATTTGTTTGTGTTATGAATTTTTCTATGATTTTTCCTCTGGCGTTGTTTGTCTTAGAGCCCCAGCTTTTGTGCCAGCTGTTAAAGTCGCCGGTGACTAGCGTTGGTGTGCTTGACGTTTGTAGTACGGATTCTAGGTTTTTTATAGAGAATTTTTGGTTGGGGGCAATGTATGCTGATATCAGTCTAATTTTTAGTTTGGATGTGCATTCTGCGCATATTGCGTCGAAGTCATCGTTGAGTATTATTTCATTTGTTTGTATTGATTTGTGTATAAGTAAGGCTACTCCTCCATAGGAGGGAGCAGTGTTTTTACTTAAAAGTTTATAGTTAATGGGCGTGGGTATGGGTATGGGGTGGATATTTGTTATATGGGTTTCTTGTAGAGATATAATGTGGGGTGTATATTTTTTTATTAATATTTGGAGTTCACTGTGGTTATTCAAGTATCCGTTTATATTCCATTGGATTATTTTAATGGTCATTAAGGTGACAAATTTTGTTTGTTTTATATGTAGAGTGTGGGGTGGTTGTGTAGTAGTTATAACTGCAGTGTGTTGGAGCCCCTAACTGACAGTTTTGTCAGTTATTGGCTCCGGGTGGTTGTTGATGTGGCCGGCGCCCCGCGCCCGCGGCGCATCCGGGACGACCGTCCTCGCCATTGGTGAAGACAGTCGTCCCGGATGCGCCGCGGGCGCGGGGCGCCAGCCACATCAACAACCACCCGGAGCCAATAACTGACAAAACTGTAGTTAGGGGCTCCAACACACTGCAGTTATAACTACTACACAACCACCCCACACTATAAACAAACAAAATTTGTCACCTAAATGACCATTAAAATAATCCAATGGAATATAAACGGATACTTGAATAACTACAGTGAACTCCAAATATTAATAAAAAAATATCTACACCCCACATTATATCTCTACAAGAAACCCATATAACAAATATCCACCCCATACCCATACCCACGCCCATTAACTATAAAACTTTAAGTAAAAACCCTCTCCTATGGAGGAGTAGCCTTACTTATACACAAATCAATACAAACAAATGAAATAATACTCGGTGGCTTCAACACAATATGCGCAGAATGCACATCCAAACTAAAAATTTGAGCTGATATGAGCATACATTGCCCCCAACCAAAAATTCTCTATAAAAAACCTGAGAATCCGTACTACAAACGTCAAGCACACCAACGCTAGTCACCGGCGACTTTAACAGCTGGCACAAAAGCTGGGGCTCTAAGCGAACAACGCCAGAGGAAAAATCATAGAAAAATTCATAACACAAACAAATTACATTGCTCTTTTAACAACGATTACCACCAACACACTACAGTACGCACGACACGCTAATAAACATGACCTGACATTCAGCAGCCCAATCATAAAAATTGACAGCACATGGCAAATAGAAATAAGGTCTACGGCAGCAACCGCTTTCCCAATCCTAATTTCCTGTTCACCTCCCCGAACACACAATATATTATTTCCAAACCCAGCTTTATCACAGAAAAAGCAAATTGGGAACATTCTCAAAACTAACAGAGACTGCTCCACACTGTTACCAACAAGCACAATATAAACAAAGAGGCAGCTACAATACACAAAATAATTATCTGCAGGTGCCCACAAGTCAATTCTCAAACACACCCTATGACCCACACACACAACGTGCCCTGGTGGAAAATAAAGAATTACAACAACTTAGAAACGAAAAAATAAAAATGGCAAACTCAAAAGACAAATCACGACAGAAAAACATCATACACTCAAAAAAGCGAACGCAGTCTTAAACTAACCTTAAAAACAACAAAAAAAATCTCCACACAAAACTCATCGACAAATCGCGCTCCACCCCGGCAAAAACAATCTGGCACAACATTCAGGAATTCTCTGCGGACTGAATACCACAAAAACACATCCACTGCAGCCTCGACCCGAGCCTCAAACCAAAACTGTTGCAACAAACAAGAAATTGCAGACCTCTTTGGGAAAAACTATTCAGAAGCAGCAAATGATTCAAAAATTCTCCACCAAATTAAAAACTTCCAAAACTTCAACAGTTGACAATATATACAATCACACATACACCCCAAAAAAAAGAGCAATTGAAATGCAAAAAAGAAATAACATCAATAGAATTTTTAGCAGCACTTAACACACTAAAAGGAAACACACATAAACAGAGTTAACTACGCAATGATAAAAAACCTCAACAAAAAAACACAAGACAGAATTATAAACCTACAGAACGCACCATATTAAACAACTACATCCCTCAAGCATACAAAAACAGCATAACAATCCCAATACAAAAACCCAACTCAGACAATACAGCGCTAAACTCATGCACCCCTATCCCTTAACCCATCCCTATCAAAAGTCTTAGACAAATCTAGCAAAGCGACTGTAGTGGTTTGTTTCCAACGATAAACTCATCCATGACAGTCAAACTGGTTTTAAAAAGGGGAAATGAGCTATGATATAGTCTACTCCTAGTAGATCATCTACTAGCAAGATGCATCTCCAAAAAAAAACCATACATCAATTTATATCACTTGACTTTGCGCCTTCGACAAATAGGAATCCACACAATCCTCGACCAACTGACCGAATGGAGAACAGGACCTAAAATAATTAATTACATAAAAAACTTCATGACAAACCGCAAAACAACAGTACGCATACACACATCACATTCCTCTTACCCCATCCAGAACGGCATCCCTCAGGGTTCACCATTATCTGTAGTGCTCTTCACAATAGCATATAAACAAACTAACGGTAATGTTCCAGCACCGACACCCTAACACCAACCTAAGTGCCTACGCGGACGATTTCAACCTAATACTAAAATTAAAAAACAGTAAAAACATTAACATAAATCTTATACCAATACTTACAACAATAACCAACTGGGGTGACTACTCAGGTGCCATGCTCTCCACCACCAAGATCAAACACATGCATGCATGCAGAAAACACAACTGCAACTGCACCCTTACAACAGGTCACATCAACATAAATACCAAGCTATCTCAATGAAAATATTTAGGCCTACATCTGAACAGACAAATATAATGGAAATCTCACACAGAACAACTCACACAAAACCTAAAAAAAACACTAAACATAATAAAATGTTTATCATACCCAAATTCAACTGCAACACATCCATGCTTCTGAACATCACAAAAGCGATCCTTATTTCAAAAGCAGATTTGGCAGCCCCCATCTACGGAAACTGTCCCAAATCAAACCTCTTCCTATCAAAGCAGCAATAAATACAGGCCTTAGAATCGCTCTCGGAGCATTTAGAACAACTCCCCATCCAAAACATCCTCTACGAGGCACAAGCTGCTCCCCTAGAGGATAGACGAGAACTACTAACAGCCAAAGTTCTCATCAAATCACTGATCACAGCAAAAAACTCACCAATAATAAAAATACTCAAAAAATACCGACCACCAAAAAAATAACGAAACAGAAATCAACAATCAACAGAATAATAGAACTTAGCAAAGCGCACGAATATCCCCAACCTATAACCCAACAACCCCAAGTCACACCACCCTGGAACATAAAACATATCAATATCGACACAACACTGAGAAAATTAGCAAAAAGAAACTCACCCCAGAAACTTTCCCGCACCGAATTCATGCAAAAGAAAACGAACAACAACAACAAATACACATACATATTTACCGACGGATCGCGAATCCACCTCCACAACATCATATGCCAACAAAACAAAACACATAAAATCAAGCCTCCTACCCCACTACACTTCAGTTTTTTCCGCAGAAATTATCAGCAATTACGGAAAATTGTGGAGATCCTAAAAAACCAAAAAGGAAAATTCTGCATTTGTTCCGATTCCCTATCTGCCATAGATGCAATAAGCAATACAGAACAACAACAAACACTACACCTCACTTGCACGCAATACACTTCAAAAAAACTCTCCCAAATTCAAACTCTTATGGGTACCTGGACATGTCAAATAACAAGTAACGAACGAGCAGACACTGCGGCAAAAACGCACTAAAACAACCTCTAACATCAAGAAAAACCACAACATAAAAGACATACTAAAATACATAAAAAAAACACGCCCTGTCAAAAAACTAAACGACCCCAATTTTATCAAAGAAACATCGACATGGTACCAAACAACAAATTTTAACAAACACAACAAGCCCACAATATTTTTAAAAACACGCAAAACACCCTATCACAAGAAGAACAAATTAAAATGACTAATATTTTCGGACTCAGACACAAATATCACCCACAAACACTACCTCAACCACTCCCCTGGACATGCCCCTCCTGCAACCAGAACATCTCCATTGAACACATTTTTTCTATCCACTTGCAACTCCTTAAAACCATCAGACTAACAACATTTAAAGACACCAACCCACTACAATGCCTATCCGATCCACGCCCCAAAACATGTTAAAAATCCTAAACTACCTTAAAAATACAAACCTATATCACAACATTTGAAAAATAAAATAAATAAAAATAATAATAATAACAATAAAGCAAATAAATAAACAACTAAATAAATAAAAACAATCAAAAAGAAGAAATATATATATGTATAACTAAATAAAACAAAACCACACCCAGATAAAGTTAAGATTAAGGATAACTGTACATAAGAATATA
>JAWNNL010001291.1:0-67930 GCA_035045005.1 Liodrosophila aerea
ACAGTAAAAAAAAAAGAGTAAAATTAAAACTATTTTGGTTTCTATATAAAACAAATCCAAAAAAGTTTTAAATTTAAACCAGCTGGAGTACACAAAGAGAGCATTGGTATACACACACATATAAGCGTTGCTCTCTCACTTGGTGCACAATTTAAACCAATTTTGGTGTAAATACAAAACCAAAATAGTTTGAACGCTAATCGAATTTGGATTTAATTTTAAACCAAGAGAGGAGTTGTATCAAAACCAAAATAGGATTTAATTTATTCAGCTTAAAATAAGATGCTAAAAAATCAAAAATCTAAAATCACGACCATAATTTTAAATTTAGATTTACAAAAATCTTAAATCATGATTTTTTCCTCTCATTAGATTAACCGCCAAATTACATATGATGCATATTTTGAATATTTTTATAATATTTTTTTTTTATAAATTTTTCTTTATATTTTATAAATTTTTTACATCAATTAAATTTGATTATATCTTTAATTTTACATACCAAATTTACTTGTCCGGCTTCTCCGGTTTGAACTCCCGACTCCTCCTTGGTTGACACACGCAACACTGTTCACTGTCGACTTAGACCCTTGCGCCACAAAACTTTAACAGTTTGCACATCCCAAATACATTTCTTATGAACAGATTGCAAGAATGCAGAATGCGGACGACTCGGGTTCAAGTCCAGGCAGAGAACTACGTTTTTTATTTTTTTATTTTTTGTTTGAGTGTATGTGTGCGTAGAGAGCAAACTTATCGTTTATTGCAACTCTTCTGTGTATGTATGCACACATTTCGAGCGAGAGCAGGGCTTTTAAACCCTTTTTGGATTCAAATCTACTCTAGTAAACCAAAAATTGAGCGGCAAATTTGAAATGAGAGTGTGACCAGCTAGTTTTACTCCATTTTGGTTTTGATTTTAAACCAGAAGTTTAAAAATTCAGAGAACCACTTTTTTAACTCCAAAATAGTTTTAAATGGGGTGTAAAAGATTTAATTTTACTCCAGCACTTTTTACTGTGTGTGCAAGAAAAGTTTAGTCCCTGGCTAAACAGCCGGTTAACGTCTCAAAGTCATGGTGCAACATTGTATTGCATCTTGGTAATAAAGAAAGCAGCTTTAAATTTATAGCCCAGGCATAAATTGAGAATGTTCTCTATGCTCCGTGCCACTTTCAGGTATCCAAGTAACCCGAGGAGTAAGCAAAAGTAAAAGTCTCAGGCACAACAATGGCCAATGCTGTTCTATTGAAATTCTTGTTGATGCAAGAATTCATATTGATGCAGGAATGTTGCCTTTATATCCCACTGGTGCTCTTTCTTTGCATTTTTATTAGTTATTCCTAGGAGACTACATATTTCCTTTGAATATTGTGTATTTCAATTCTTCCTGTGACAAGCAGTGGAGTTATTTCATCAGGCTTATCTCAATTCATTAAGTTTTATCACTTTAAACTAAAACTAACAAGTGCCAAATTATCACACTCCCTCTTCAAATGCCTGGAAGTAACTCTGATGTACCGCATTTATGCTGTCAAGTGTACGTGAGGCGATTAACTTAATTAGATGTGCAAATCCAACACTCGACATGCCAAAACCAGAGACAAAGCCGCATCAAAACTTGACGAATAAGAGAGAAACGGGAAACGTGTGGGAAAGTGAGCCAAGTCTTCCCATAATGTTTAAATATTTGCATTGGGATAAAGAAAACGAGACACATGAGGTGACAGGAGACACTGCGATATCACGAACAAACACACGTATCCGGATACTCATCCGGAATCTGCTCCATAAACTTTTTGTTGTTGTTGTGCCTTTAACACACACTTAAGTGCTTGAGCATAATTTCCCTAAAATTCTGTGTGAAATTTTAATTTTCCCACACGCACACTCACACACACGCACACACACTTTGAAACATTTTTGATAAGCGCTTTAATTAGCTTAAGTTTCCATGGCGACGTTTTGCCTACTCCTGGAGAACACTTGTGGTCGTTGGTCCCATTGAGGAGACTCCATCAAATTAATTGCCTCTTGGCTGGTCTCTCCGTCTGACAGTGTGAGTGTGTGTGTGTATGTCTTGTATAAACATGTTTAATCATGTCTTGGAATTCTCCTTATCTGCAAAAACTTTTCATTCTCATTCAAGTTTCAACTTTTGCTACCTCTGCATATTCCCTGGTTTCTCACCTGCGTGTGACCCTTACACACACACACACACGCGAAAAGAAGAAGAACATAAACAACTCGAACTTCATATGGCTGCAACGTCAGTTCCTCAATCTGTCACTATGTCCCTGGGTTGAGGAAGCCTTGGAACTCAACTTTAAATTGAGTTTTCTTTCCACAACTTCAGCACACAGAGAGAAGACTATGGTACAATTTAATAGATAGGAGTGGGAGGAATTGGGGGGTGGGCGTGGCTCTATATATGGATGTGTTGATTGCTGTTTTGTTATTCATGGAATTGTTTAAAAATTTAGATTGCTCTGAAACTTGCAAATGGCATTTGCTGTTGTTGTTGTTGTTAATTTCCTTCCCTATTTCTCTCTCTTGTAAGAGATATTGGATTAAAGATACGAATTAATTTGGAATCGACATAGACATTAAAGATATTTTAAAGTCATGGAATTCAGTTCACATTTAGTATAAAGTATTACATAATATTCGTAACAACTAAGTCCACTTTACTAATTACCTAATCTCTACTTAGAACTCTCTATCCTTTTACAAATATCTCATATTTAAGTAGCTTAATAGATTTACATGCTCTCGACTGTTTAGTATCTTTCCCTCTCCATTTCTATTTAATTTTAAATCAATTCTATAAGCAACTCCAGGGATTTTCCCAACCTTCTTCACCTGTCATACACACACTTCAGGCTAATGAAAAAAGCCTCTTAAAATTCCACGTAAAAATGCCAACATTCTAAGCACAACAAAGTCTTTTGCAGGCATAATTTAATTAATTAGAAAATAAGTCCAACCCTCCCTCTCCGCTTACCATTGGCCCCTACAACTTCCCCTATTTAGTGTATTATGTCAATTAGTTAAGAACCACAGCTGGTGCCCAAGTAAATGAAACCTGGAGCATTCATTTCCAACATCTTTGCGTGCCAGGCACGTCTTGACCCTGGCTTACCTATTCTCCCTCTATAGTATTTTCTACTTTTTAAGTTGGCGATAAAATTGTAAACTGAGGCCAATTCATTAATCTCGTTGGCCAACGAAGTGGAGCAACAGGATAACCACACAATCAGACAAGCTCCGATACAGAACTGACCAGGGACAATCGAAAAGGAGATACAGACATTGCCAGACCTAAGCTCAACTTCTGCTTGGTTGCATGCCACACAATGAGGCACCTTTGTTTCTGTTTGTCTGTCAGAGCTGTAGAGGAATTGACATCAGGCGAATGAATTTTACTACGAAACCTCTTTGACCCGAGGCAACAGCCAAAAGGGAAGCCTCATTTGGCCAGTGAAGCGTATGAAGAAGAATAGCCGAGACAACATGATGAGGAAGAGGAAGGAAGTGAGAGGTCTCTAGCTAACGAGTGGCAGTCATTGAGTGGCAAACACACTCAGAGTACAGATAGCTCAGCATATCAGGCAGAGGGTAGCCTTTTGTGGTTGGCCAATTGCGGTCGAGTGTCATCGAACAAACAGCACAACAGACAAGAAACAAGAAACAGAGGAGCGGACACATAAAGCAATTGGTGTCAGCTCAGACGGAGCAGAAAGGGAAGAGGATTAGCTGCCACCGAAAAGGAGCCTCATTTGCAGTCAGTTTGCCACGTCATTAAGTTCTCAATTAGCCCAGCTGCAGCTGAAATTGAAGTGCACTATGAGAGGATGGTTGGTTGGGGGAGAGCAGAGATGCAGACTGAGCTACTTTGCATGTTACATCAGCAGATGAAAGAGTCTTAAACTGCTTTTCCACACAGGCAACTATTGAGTGCAGTCTTGGCCATTTTCGTATCTCTTCTCGTTCCATTCGACTGACCCTAGTATCATGAAGAGGGAGGTAGAGAAGGGTCTTAAGCTTCTTTTTAAGTGCAAGTGAGCATTTTCCTTAAGCTTAAGCCTGAATGCATTTTCAATCTCTTTGCAAGTGGAAAAGTGTTGCAAAGGGCATTAAATGAAATTGAACAAGAATTTATAGAATATTCATTACTGGCAATCAGCGCTTCAAGCAAACTGCTATTATCTTCCATATTGCTGGGAAAGTAACTTGTAATTACATTCCATCATTATATCTCTATCATTTGCTCTGTTTGGCAATTCGCACAGCATGCAGTGGAATTTGATTATCACAGCAGAGTGAGGGACTTGGGGATGGGGTCATTTCGTAATTGGAATGTTTTGAGGTTGCAGCGCGAATTTGCCAACGATCCACATGTCGCATTGTAGATTTACAGCCACACGCAGACGGACAGATGGACAGACGGACAGAGACCAGTTCGTGCCTCTGGTCAACCACAAATGCAGCTCAAATGTGTTGCAGTGGTGTTATGTGGTGGTTGAGGTGGGTTGGTGGTAACATACATTTCAACACCCGCAGAAATATCCCAATGAATGGGGATTATGTCGATTTAAGAGTTTCACATCAATTCCCACTCAGGGCATATTCAAATTGGCATCTGGCATTTCGAAAACAATCCAGAGCGGGCGAAATGATTGAAAAAATTGGCTTAAGTGCTTAACTAATGGTAAGCATGGCAATAAGCCAATACACACACACACACTCAGACACACAGGCAACCAGGCTGACCCCCGACATAAATCTCCTGTTATGTGCTGAAGGGACAGTTCCCCTAAGAGAAAGAGGTCGCTTGCGTGAGTTGGCCACATTTTTGGAGTATGCGTCCATTAAACGTTTTCCGTTAAAGGCCCACAGAGCATGGCCCATAAATAGTGGGGGATAGCACAGAAAGGGAGGGAGAGAGTAGAGCTAAGACAGGAGTTAGTTGTAAACAGGACACAGTTAATTGGCTCACAAAGTGAAACACGAGAGAAGAGAGTTATGGACGGAGAGATGTTGGCATTTAATGGAATTTTGGGACAATTTGTAGTTGTCTCGCCTGTAAATTGTTTTTATTGTTACAGAGAAACATGCGACCTACATTGGGAATCATAGCACTCGAGTGTAATTTAATAAATGATATTTTAAATAATTTTATGGCATGAACATCACGACAATCCAATGAATATGTCTACGCTGCAAATCATTTATCCATTTGCATATGCTGATGACTTTTTTGTTTGCTTTGTGAGGCCATTAAACAAACATTTGCAACTATTTTTAATTAAATTATGAATGAAAATTATGAAATAACAGATTTTGACTCGGGTTTGGGATGGGTGCACCCAGTTTCCCATTTCTTCATGTAACTTTTTATGCTTTATATACACACTCTACTGTAAATGCAGGGAAATCGTGACAATTACACACACATAGACACACACTCACACTGTCAGCTAACTGTAAATTGCTGCTGTAAATTGCAAATGCAATTCGCAGTTTTCCCTATTTTCCAGCGACAACGAAATGTGCGTCAAACGTTTGCAGTTATGCAAATGCGATCCCACATATCTATGTGTCTGTCTGTGTGTGTGTGTGTGAGTGTGTGAGTGTGTGTGAGTGTGTTTACATGTGTGTGATCACGTGGAAAATTCATTTACCCTTAGAAGATAATACCTGCAAGAGTAATGCAATTTAATAGCGGATGAGTAGCTTCACAAGTGCTTGGGAAATATTCTGATGAAAATGAAAATTGGAAAAACAATATGCCAGGGAATTTAACTAACAAAGTTTCTAGCCAATTAAGACGATATAATGTAATTAAATGGGTACAACATTAAGTAAAAGTTGGCAAAAACTTTGCCAGACAAAACAAAAGAAAATTTGATAATCTTCAAATTTCCACAGGAAGTTTTCATAATGTGCGCTATTTGCTTGTTAAAGTTTAATTTATTTTCAGTTAATTCGACAAAAATTGAAATTCATGCTGTGACATCTTCTAGAAGAGCGGGAATATATTTTTAAAAGCAAAAAACTTTACAGCTTTGATTGAAATTCAAAAGCCAAGCTGTAAAATGGACATTCTGTATGGCATTTACTTCCAGGCCATTAAGACACAATGACACACGCGTGTTTTAGTAGGGAAGCAGTGGCACAGAGAGGTGGGGACAGGGAGGACAAGGAAGACCTTTGTCTAAAGTTTGTGCCCGAATTTGCTTGTCTGCCCTTTGGATAGACTTTTTGTCGCCTCGTGACACTGTGAACCCTTGTCAACTGTTTAAGGGAAGCTGAAGTGGGGGGAGTGATGATGCTGCCGATAATATCGAATTTGCTGTGTGCTTAATCATGGGCAGCCTCCGTTTACAGAAGCTGAACGAATTCTAACAGAAGCCTTCTTATGTGCAGATTATCATTGTCACAGCTGAAATCATAATAAATCATTCGGCTTCAGCACCGGACATAAGAAATTTTCGCTAAGCAGTCAAGCTAAGGAGCCTGTACTTAAAATGTTTCAAATATTTTAGATGTTATAATAAAACACAGGGTTGAAACTTGCTGAATCACATCTTGCTGAATTTTATAAGACTAATTTATACATATGTATGGCATCAATATATGTAGTATGTCAGTATGTCAATCTACAGTTGAACGCCCTCATGTAATTAGCCTATGACTTGCTTACATAAAAACATCATGACTTGGGCTCTTAATACATGCCTGACTGAGCTCGCATTGGCAGCAACACATTGACTGATTACTGAAGCAGATGTGAAAGAAAAAAAACTTTCTCTCAAAATCAATCTTAAAATGCCTCGCTGAAATACAAAGTTGCAGATATATATAGCCTAGTGAGAGCAGCTGTAGGAGACAAAGAGAGGAAGAGAAGTGAAATAATTTTAGTCGGTTAACGTTAATTTGTCTGTACAATAAGAGTTACAGGAGTTCTATTATTCAATGTGTGATTTCATAACCTGCATCTACAGATTGCGGTATTCCTCAGTTCCTTCCTGTTTCTATTTAAAGTAAAAGTTGTTGAAGTTCATTCCGCATAGGCTCGATGTTTTCGGTTTTATTTATCTCCTGTAATATTTTATTTTGCATACTGTGAGTATAACTGTAATCAAATATATAGTTTAACACAAGTCAACTGGGAGTAGTAGATAAGTCCCATAAACAATAGATAATCAAACTCCGTTTATTAAGTTTTAAACTTATTAAGGTATATAGCAAAGCATACAATCGTAAATAATTAATTTATCTTCTGCAGTAGTCACGTGACAAACATTTTTTTTACCTAGTCACAATGGTAGCCATTGTACAGCTTAGTACTCTAGCTAGTATCTTGGCCATAGAGGTAGACAATAAAGTCAATAAAAAGAGAATATAAAAGCAAAGGGAAACGAATACAGAAAGACTGCAAGTAGCAAGTACAATGACTGTGGTTAAAGGAGGACACTGACAATAAAGTTCACTGTAGTCAGAGTGCAGAGGTTGGCCAAGGAAGCATTTTATATATTTATAAGCCACAGACAGAACGTAAGTCGAGTACAAAAACACAAAGTAAACTTCGTTTGAAGTGTAGAAAAAAAGAATCGAAAAAAAAAGAAAACTGTGTGAATAATGTGTCCGGTTAATTTGCTAAATGAAGAAAACTAAGCAATTCCAGCAGGTGAAGGTATGCTACTTAATAATAACTTGTTTGCCTTTTAAAAGACCTAAAAACTGGCAACATGAAAAGAATATTTGAAGTTAGTAATTGCTAGCAAATGTCTATGCTATGATTACAGTTAACTGAATTCTATAGCAGCTAATAGTCGATAGATAGATTTTAAAGAGAGAATTTGAACTAGTTTAAAGGAAAACCCAATAGTTTTGGCGAATGTCTAATGCATACTAAATATAATTCTCAATGAATTTTGAATGTGAGTATTGACTTATTTATTTCGAATAGAGAGGTATCATCAAAACCAATTTAGTTTATTATGCTAGACTGCAGATTTATAATATTCTGTTGAAAATAAAATTATGAATATTGCTGGGGTCAATGTGACCGCTACAGTTGGAGCTTTAGCATGTTGTATACATATTTCATTTTGAAAATGAAACGTTTGTTAGCATATGGAAATTTAGTTGCTCTTCTCTACCACTCCCCCTTCTCTCTCATCGCTAAGCCTGACTGTTCTATGGATGGTGTTTGTCTGCCTTACATACACACATATACATACGTAACTTGAATAAGCAGCAAAGGGGAACTGTCAGAGTGCCTAAAAGTTCAACAGTTAAACTGAAGCAGCCGATATAAGTTGATGGGTGAGTGAGAGTCTTTACAGTCTTCAAGCTGACCCACACACACACACAATAAGCGGGAGCACTAGGAGAGTGCCTAATTGTTGCGTGTGTATGCGTTCTCTGTACACAGTTCGATCACTGCGTTTGTTGCAGCTGCCAATACGAATTAGTGGGTGAGGGAGGGAATGTAAGAGGCGCTCTTTCTCCCGCTTTACGTAATGCAAACACTATTAACGCTGCCGCTTACTGCTCTTCTTATCAGTGCGTTCGGTGCAGTCACGTGGGCCAGACTTAGGTTAAGTGACACGGCGTTAGCTGGGATGCTGCAATGTACAATGTACACACTATCTATATTCATAAGTAGTGTGTAAATGCTGTGTTTAACATAGTGAAGGTGCATTTATCCTCATGACATGTGATGCTGATAAATTATTGCTTGTTTAGCATTATTGTTGAAGTTTCCACTGATGTTCAATTTTTCTATGGCCACTTTAAAGGTTTTCTGCATATTTTACTTTCCAACTGAAACGTTTCTGGGCTTATGGAAATTTAGTTTCTCTGTTCATACTTCTTCCTTCTACTCTCACTTCATGGTGTTCATACATATGTATATGTACTATATACATACATAGTATGTGGATATTATGTAAGACATACTTATTCGATTACGGTGTGAGAAAGTGGGAGAATATCAATTATTTATTGCTCAGAGCCCACGCCAAACCAATTAATACGTTTGCCGTGCGTGTAAGTAGATTTGTATTAAATAAAAGCAGTAATGGAAGTGGAGCACAGCATAAATTATGTGCTCAAGGCTTAAGTACAGCCCTTTGGCAGGTTTTCAGCTCGCAAGTCAGAAGCATTTGTCATAATTTGCAATGTGAGAGCAAAGAGAAGGAGGAGAAGTGAAGACCAAACCAATCACCTCGGGGGCCATTAAACTGCCAACAACAACTATAAACGAACAATAAGAACAACTATAAAAAGTATGAAGCGGCTTTCGCACGACACGAAAATCGACTGAAAAGCAATTATTTACACCTCCGCAATAAAAATATGCCACACGCTGCTCAGCCAGGAGCTTCTCCTTCCCCTCTCCACTGGATCACTGAAAGAAAAAAAAAACTGGAGCGAATATTGTGTCAAAAATTGGCATTGGAAAATTTATTACCTTTTCTTTTGCCTGGCTGCTTTGGGGCTTCTTCGCTCGAATTGCATTTCGCCAACTCCAACAGAACTTTTATGGCTTGTGATGATTTTCTTTTTTTCACGCAGCACAACTTTTGATTTTTTTACGAGCCAAGCGATTTCAAGCAATGCGTCGAAAAATTCCTAAAAAAAAATCTGAATTGACTTTTGCCATGAATAGACCTGGGGATTTGCACAAAAGCCAATTATGAATATGGCAAGACAGAAAAAGCAGCGAAAGCATATGCCCAATGCCCTGAATTGGCATATTTTCATTTTCAATTTTTTTAGGGCCCATCAGCTCAAGTCGCATAATCAATCAGCTTGTATTAGTTACTTATGTGTGTGTGTGTTTATCCTCTTTATTTACAGCCCACAAAAAAGAAGAGGAAAACAAACAGGAAAATGTTGCAGCGTTCCAATTGGCAGTGGGCCACATAACATAGACCTCACAAATATATTCATTCTGTCATCCGGTGAAACGAATTCCAAACATGGCGGTGCCCACGACAACGGAAATCTTTAGCTGCCTGACGCTTGCTGCTCGGCATGCTCATCAGCAGCGGTAAGTCGACGGCCTAGAATGGTGATTCCAATATGAGATGGTAGTGTTACTGATGGCTTAAAACTGACATGAGGCCAACTCTTCAATCAATTATTTATCTACAAATATTTAATGATAGCCAAGGGCAAGTTGCCAGAAAAATTAAAAAAAAATAAATAAAATAAAATAAAAAAAAAAGTAGGGAAAGCTACAGTCGGACGCAAAGCTACAGTCGGACGCAACCGACAGTAGGAGACCCTGTACTTTGGTTTGCCCTGGGCGTCGTTAACAGCAGCAGCATATATGAACATACTCACATACACATATACATTCACTAATGCATACACACATACACACAAACACATATACATACAATTATTCGCTCAAATACAAACAATAACCAATACTCATATATACATTCATACTCACAATCAAAAATCACGCATACGCCCTAGTGGCCGCGTACACTGTGGCTTCCCCCTCCCCCACCCACATGCTCAGTTCAGAAAATTGTTTGTCCAATATCTCTGGTGTTTATTATCCGATTGGGCTGCAACTCGCACCAAACATGCAAAGTACCTAAAGCTTTATTCATGCAAAAAAGGAAAACAGTGACTCTAAAACTGTACATGCTGGGAATATTTTTGCGAATTTGAGGGGGAGGGGGATGACTTTTCAAACATTTGAAATAAACTTGACCTGCCTATGTAATACACGAACCTAACAAAAAAAGAATTAAGTCTCTAGCTCTTATAGTTTGCGAGATCTAGGTGTTCATACAGACAGACAGACAGACGGACAGACAGACAGGGCTATATCGACTCAGCTCGTCGTCCTGATCAAGAATATATATACTTTATGGGGTCTGCCACGCCTCCTTCTGCCTGTTACACACAAATGTCATTTGCACAAACCTAATAGACCCTTTGTACTTTTTTAAAGTACAGGGTCTAATAATTATATAATAGTGGTATAATTTTATAGAAATAAGAAGCATGGTCACGCCTGGTTTATTAATATCTTTTCATTATCAGTTTAGACTGCAATTAACAGCATAGATGAAGGTAGCCATAAGCTAATTCTATGCTAAAGCTGTTGGAATTTCTTAAATTTGCGTTCTCAGGAGAGACCTTAGGCCCATAAGGTGTCATATCACTTACAAATTTTCCGATTAATTGAAAAATTTTAATGAATTAACTAATTTTCACACTCTTACCTCTAAGTCCTAACACAATCATTTGCTATGCCTTACTTATTCTCTTACAGGCTACTGCATAGACTGTTTCAAGTGCGTTTCGTATAACGGCGCCAATAAGGCGTGTGATGATCCATTTCACAATAATTATTCCACGGCCATACTAGAATCACCCTGCATGGGCGGACGCAAGGGCCGCGATGGCCTCTTTCCGGCAACGGCCTGCATTAAAATCGCCGGCTATTATGGTGAGTGATGAGATCTGTCATATATGTAGATTATGGCATTATGGTATCATGGCATTAAAATAATATGATTGAATTGATACGCAGATGACAATGGCGAGACGATAACCGTGCGAGGCTGTGCCCTGGACAGTGGCACACTCACAACTGACACAGAGATTATAAGAATGTCGCATTGTGGTAAATTCTACTATGATAACAGGTGCGTCCAAATACAAATACTGTTCACTTTTATGGCCTATAACTCAAAATGTTGATGACATGTCACATGAGCATCGCTTTTATTGCGTAATAAACCTGTGTAGCGCCCAAATTGCATGGTAATAACATTTGATGCATAGATAGAATTACATGATAGGCAGTGAGTCAATTTCTACATAATTTGTGTACATATTATAAAGTCAAGCGGCAAATCGTGTTGTAAATCTGAGCAGCTTATAAGGCACATCTGCTTAAAGAGATATAACTGAGCTCACAGAAAAGGCATGACAGTCTGCTGCAAATGCTTTCATTTTTTCGTATGCTTTTACAGACATATGTAGATTGACAATATCTTAGTTAATCTGTATATATATAAAATTATTTAAATATAATGTGTTCGTTGTTTTTATCCTGATTACGAGTACATATGTACTTCAAGTCAAGTGCACAATCTTAATGACCTCTTTAATAATAGCACTTAAACTCGCATATAGTTAGTTTACAAGTTAGTTAATTGGTTAGTCTATAACAATATTTCTAACATGCAAACTGATAACATTGCTTTTACTTAAATATAAACAGATGTAAGCAGGTATTTATGGTTTCTTCCCCCTGTCTGTGCTCATAAATGTTAAACTGATAAATTTTCCATTTTGGCTCGTCTCATTCGGATGCTTTCGCATATCTTGTGACATGTATTAAATAGCGCACAGCTGTGCACTAGGCAAATTCATATGCTACCTTTTGTGTGTAGCATGCTGACATTAATATATTCCCATTGTCGCAGCCATAACTTAACATTATCTGAGCGCCCGCCCCACTCACCCACTCTTTTATGCCTTCCTCCTTCTTGCAGATACGTACATGGCTGTCTTCAGAGCTGCAGTGATGCGGATGCCTGCAATGGCAGCCAACCAAAGGACGTGGCTCCTTCTATGCTGCTTGCCGTGCCGCTGCTCATGCTGCTGCTTGCCAGGTAGCAGTAACAACAACATCAACAACAAGAGCAAGTGGAAAATCTACAATAATAGGAAAAGGAGCAGAAGCTGGAGCTGACATCCCGGGGAAGTTAAAGGGATTTAGCTAAAGTGAATGTGAAAAAGCATTTAATCTAATTCAGCAACACGAATATTTGTACTCAACTCATACGCTATCTGTCCCAATCACTTCTTACCCTTGCCCTCTCTTTGTCTATCGTTAGCTGACATCTGCTTGTCTTTTCCAAATCTCAGTGTCTACAATTGCACCTAACACACTCACAAGCATTCACACTCACACAAGGATAACACAGGATAATATGATAAAGCGAAAAGAAAGCAAATTTAAATGGAATTCATCAAGCAATTATGTGATTTATAAGTGAATATTTAACAACTATTTAACAATAATTGATGAAACAACAAACGAAAAGGAAATGAACAAAATATAAACTATCTATTGTATTAACTAAACTAATTAAAAACTATGTATTAACTAACGCTAAGCGCTGCTAGGCAAAACCAAACTATATCGAGTCAAAAATCAAAGCTAGACGAAAAACATAACGAGAATTCAAATTCAAATTGCAATTATTTTTAGCTAATTACTGTTAAGCATTTAGTATAAAACCTAAAAACAAAACTCACCTGTGTATTGTTCGACTATTGTAAATAGAAATTGCGAAAAAACGATTGATTCATATTTTAGACGATGCTGAATTTTAGGCAATTGAAGAAACAAAATATAAATACAATTAAATACGTTTAATTAGCGGCCATTTAGATAGAGTTAACAAATATTTCGAACACAAAACTGCGAAACAAGCCTACAAATTATATACATACATCAATCGAATCAAATGCAGCTATATATTTACAATTATTTTAAATACTTTAGGTAAGACTTAAGAACTAATTTCTCAGGCTGATGCTAGCTTTATCACGTTGTCAAATTAAGAGTTATGTTGCTCTATCAACTACTTTATTCAGCAACCTGAGAAGGCCAAAGCGTTATCAGAAACGAAAATTCACAACTCATAACAGAACTTTTACTATATGATATGCTAAAGGAAAGGCTTTCATAATGAATTTCACGCTTTTTTCCAAAATTCATACTCTGTATCTACATATTACCCTACGCACCGTAAATCAGGTCATATAGATTAATACAACTAAGTGTGTATAGAAATTCTATGATCTTGATAACGAAAGGTGGCCAATTATGCAGTCAAAGCAGAACTCTGCCTGGGTGGGGGGACTAGTGAAGGATGACTAGCGAGGCTTGAATAGTAAACGAGAGTATTCAATGATGAGTAGTGAATTATAGTAAAAGATTTAGTTCGTTCGTTCACTTAAATGTAGTTTAATTAGTCTTGTTCTAAATAATTATACACAACTCTTCTAGTTTATGCTTAAGTACGGTACATGCGGGATAAGTCAGACTATTCCGGGATGAATTTCTAAATAATTTTAATTTTAATTTGTAAATAATTTAAATGCGGGACTTTTGTTCAAATTCCTGGTCTCTCCCGCAGTTCGGACGGTTTGCTGCCTTATCTTATAACGGCACTTACTCATCAGACTGGGTTATCGTTGCATATATAAATGTTTAGAGCTAACTGTTAGTTAGTATTCACTCGACAGTTAAACGCAATGGACACTTGGCTACACTACAGTAACGGAGCTATCCCGGAAGAAGCAGTTGTTGCTGGAAACGATTCCGATGGCTCTACCATCTTCGTGGGACGTGCCTTCAAAAACGGCGATCTGCTGCCAGCGAAGGTCATTCCCAACAAGGGAAAGGCGTATGTGAGTTATGGCGGTGAGGAGATCGAACTGGAGAGCTACGAGGTGCTCAGTGGGCAGAACTATGAGTGGTTTCCCGCTTCCAATGGTGAAGTGCCACTTGGTGCCATTCCTGTAGGCCGTACCGTAGATGGTGAGGATTTGTACTCCGGACGTGGCTATTATGCCAACAGTTTGACTGTGGGCAAAGTACATCCCTCGCACGGTTGCCTCTATATACCCTTTGGTTCCGAAGAGGTCAAACTCTCTGAATACGAGGTTTTATCTCGTCGTATGCGATAAGCTGTTCCCAGAAATTAATGTTCATTGACGGTTGGTTCCGAAGAGATATAAATCTATGAATACGAAGTGTTATCGCGTCGTATGCGATAAGCTGTTCCAAGAAATTAATGTTCATTAACGGTTGGATTCTTGTTGAATAAACTAAATCTTTTTGTAGAAAAAGCCGCCTTATCTTCAGTCTATGGGTTGTCAACAAATATTACCTACTGTTTAAACTGTTGTTAGTTTCTCATAAGCTTCTATATATAGTAAATGCCGTCAGCTTTACTATCGGCTTCTCTGTTTCGCAGTTGCTTTTATTAGTTAACTCAGCGCCTGGCCAATTATGCAGGAATTTACGAGAAATGCAGTTCTAAGTTAACAAATTCAAAGAGAAATACTAAGGAATAGCGGTATTAACAATTAAGTTTGCAAAATTGTATGCATTAAGCCTAAACGTTTAATTATAAAGTCTAACTAAATTTTACATATTCATAATGAAAAACCAATAGGACCAAGCTAAATCTACGTGCAAAGCTTAAGAGGAGCAGAAGTTAGGCAACAATAGCATTTTATAAATGGCGAAATTGTCAACAATAATAATACTCACAGAAACTAATTGATAGTCATTACATATTGTTTGTTTATCCATAAACGTAAGCGAGCTTGCCAATGGTTTCCGCATTAAAATGAAATTTGAATCTATGTTAAAAGAAATTAATCAAGAATCTTTGCACGTTTTTGATAAGATACCAAAATTTTGCTGAAATCGCTTGCTTGCAAATGCAACAAAAACAAACAGCGTATTTAATCAAAAGCGAACATAATTTAACATACTTAAAGCACCTGATTGGCTAGCAACCGATATACATACATATAGAATTCGATGGAATCTTCACACACACACACTCTTACATATTACGAACGACCAAGCAAACATAAAAAGTTTCATGGCAACAGTAAATTGCTAAACCTTTGTATTTAGCATTTAAGAAGTTTATATATTTACATTTATTCGCTAAAACGGTTAAAGTATAATGATAACTAGATAACGAAGCTACTAAAAAACGATTCGAATTGAATTACAAATTGTTTCTTTTGCATTTACAATGCGTGCGTGCAACTTTTTTCTAGGCATCTAAAAATACAATAACACACGCAACTATAAACTTTTCTGAATAAAAACTGCAAACATATATTGATAAAAGTCTGTATGTTATTTTATTTACAGTCTTGGAGACATGTGTGATTGAATTAATCTATTAGATCCTTGACATAGTCTATGTCCTTATCAGCAGTAGCTTTCCGAGCTTTTATAGACCCTGTACTTTAAAAAAGTACAAAAGGGTCTATTAAGATTGTGCAACTGAGAAATGTATGTAACGGACAAAATGAGGCGATGAAGACCTCACAAAGTATATATGCTTAATCAGGAGGGGCTAGCCAGTGTACGCGGGCGCTCGGACGTATGCGTGATTTTTGATTGCGAGTATGTGTGTATGTGTGAGTATTGGTTAGTGTTTGTATTTACGCGTATATTTGTATGTGTGTATGTATAAGTGCATGTGTATGTGATTATGTTCATATATGCTGCTGCTGTTATCGACGCCCAGGGCAAACCAAAGTACAAAGTCTCCTACTGTCGGTTGCGTCCGACTGTAACATTGCGTCCGACTGTAGCTTTCCCTACTTTTTTTTTATTAATATGATTATTATATAATTTTTATTGTTAGTAAAAAATCTATATTACTATTTTATCCTCGCTGCCCGAAAATCGCTTTTCTTTTGTGGACTTTGTTGTCCTCCACCTGCCAATAACCTGTCGGAGTATTTATGTACATACATTTGATATATTTCGCTTCCAAATCCCTCAGCGGTTGGTCAATATGATCCGACTTAGTTTGCTAGGTTATTCCGGTTTGCAGCGACAGAGAGTTCTTCTTTTCTGTTCGTCACCCAATTTTTACATGGAATGATTTGCTTGGCACTACACTATAAGCTAAAATGCGGGTCATGCAGGATAAATCTGACTATTCTATGAAAAAGTATAAAAATTTTAATGCGGGATTTAAGAACAAATTCCAATTATACCGCAGTTCGGTTGATACACGATTGAGTTATCGCACCATATATAAAAGTTGAAAATCACCTCTTAGTATTCATTTGACGATTAAACGCAATGGACTCTTGGCTACAGCATCACGACGCAGCTCCACCGAATAAAGCAGTTGCGATTGGATTCGATTCCGATGGCGATACTATCTACGAAGGTCGTGCCATCTACAACAACGAACTGCTGCCAGCAAAAGTCATTCCCAACAAGGGTAAGGCGTACGTGAGCTTAGCCGGTGAAGAAATGGAACTGAAGAACTACGAACTGCTGTTGGATACGAGGCGTTATCTCGTCGTGTGCCAAAAGTTATTTGGAGAAATGAAAGATCACAAAATGATGAATCATTCTTGAAATTTGAAAAATTTTTAATAAAATTATTCAAGAATCTGCAAGTTTTTTGGAACATCTATAAAGTTTTTTAATAAAAACTGCAAACATAAAATTCAGTATGAACTCTGCCTTTAACTAAGCCTATATACTATTTACAGTCTGGGAGATTTAATTAATCGAATAGATTCTTGACACAGTCTATGCTTATCAGCAGTAGCTTTCCGGGCTTTCTTTATTAATAGGTTTGTTCTATTATTTTTATTGTTAGCAAAAAATCTTTAAAGTTACTATTTTATCCTCGCTGCCCGAAAATCGTTCCGTCTGTGCACTTTGTTGTCAACATTTGTCCTCCACCTGGCAATGGCTTGTCGGAGTATGTATATATTTATATATTTAATATACTTCGCTTACAAACCCATCAGCTGTTCGTCAATATGATCCGACTTAGTTCGCTAGGTAATTCCGCCTCGCAGCGTCAGAGAGTGTTCTTCTTCTTTTTTGTTTGTCACCTATTCTTTTACATAGAGTGTTTCGCTTACAAACAGATTCGCTCAGATGCGGGACATGTAGGAAAAATCTGACTAATCCATTATAAATTTATTAAAAATGTTAATGCGGGATTAGAGAACAAATTCCGATTATCCCGCAGTTCGGGACGGTTTTTGCCTTATCTGATAACGGCACTTACTCATCAGTTGATTGAAGATTGGGTTATCGGACCATATATAAATGTTGAAAATCACCTCTTAGTATTTAATCGACAGTTAAATGCAATGGACTCTAGGCATCACGACGCAGCTACCCCGAATAAAGCTGTTGCTATTGGATTCGATTCCGATGGCGATACTATCTACGAAGGTCGTGCCTTCTACAGCAATGATCTGCTGCCAGCAAAAGTCATTCCCAACAAGGGTAAGGCGTACGTGAGCTTAGCCGGTAAAGAAATAGAACTGAAGAACTACGAGTTGCTGTTGGATACGAGGCCATATCTCGTAGCGTCCCATCAGGTGTCCAGAGAAACTAATATCCTATTTGGATGAATTATTCTTGAAATTTGAAAATTTTGTTGGAACCTCTTTAAACTTTTCGAATAAAAACTGCAAACATAAGTTGATAAAAATCTGTATGAAATCTGCCTTTAACTAAGCCTATATACTATTTACAGTCTGGGACATGTGTGATTTAATTAATCTAACAGATTTTTGACATAGTCTATGTCCTCCTGTACAAACTTTTCGGCGTGTTCTGTGGGTACTTCTACGGTCTTATAATCATCCAGTCCAATTTCTTCCTCTTTCCTATAAAATAAACAATGTTAGTGCGATTTAGAAGGTGAGTAACCCAGAGCTTACTTGATTAGAATGTCCACAACATTCTCGCAAGCCAAGACACAGTCACTGTCCCTTCCCAACTTTGTCTCCCATTTGTGATATTCGCGGAGTATTTCATAGACTCCTTTCGAACGTAGCACCTCACGACTCCGACGAGTGGCGCAAAGTTGCAACAGGCACTCGAGCAGCATCTTACGCAGGTCAGGATCCTCTTCCCGTGTCTTGGTTTCGGGCAGGTACTGTAATGGAAGAGAATTAGTAATCTCCCTTTTCGCCAGGTAATTTTTGCCTCGCTCACCTGTAGCTGAATGGGTAGTTTGTCATTTTCTTCGTCACTAAATTCTTCGGGTCCACATAGGGGCTGCAGTATGGCCATCAAAATGTCGTCCTGTTCATTCAATATCGCCTCATGATAGATTGTGTTGAAGCAGATGTTTCTGATGATACCGATAGTGCCGCCACGACGTACCACGCTTTCTTCATACGAAGCAAAAGGCAGTAGTTTCTCCAGGAGGCGATACTTGGGCTGGAAACACAGATCTTGCCCTCTGGGTACTTGTGTGAGATTACAGAATACTGGTGCCAGATAGTGCAGCTTGGACTTTTTCTTATTGTAATCGAGCTGGGCAAATGCTTTGGCCAGTTGAGGTAGCGTGGGTTCCAGTTTGTTCAGAATGGAATGCACTAAGGAATTGACTCGCGTCAAATTACTGAGGACCATGCTCCAGGCATCAGCCAGCTCTGCCTGCTCATTGCTTATTTGTTTGGCGGCCACATCCACAATCTCAAAATGCTGTAAATAGCGATAGTTAATTACAATTTAATAACAACATTATTAGCTTACAGGTTGTATATCTTTAGCGAGCTCGTAGACTTTGATAGCGCCGGATTCCTCGGCAGTAAGATTTATTAAAGACAGTACAGCATCTTTCGCAACTGTAGCATTTTCATCTTGAGTTAGTCCAAAAATGGCCATTAGCATTTCATCAAGCGAGAGTATTGACTCTTTGCCCTCCGCACTCCCGGTAAGGCCTATGATAAACAATTGCAAATAAACACAATGAGCACGTGTTGCGTTAACGCTTTAAGTTTTGTCATTCACGTACTCAGAACATGTGTCAGGGCCACTGCCTTCAGGTCTAATCGCTGATTTGGCTGCATAAATTGTATAAGCTCTTTTACACTGTCCATCGTTTCTGCTTATTTAACAAATTACTTTTTAGTCGAATTCAGATTATCAATGAGAAAGATGTTTACTCCACGGCTGCCACACTAGGCGTTTTTGAGTCAAAATTTGCGCTTTTTTATGTAATGGCGCAATTATACTATTTGAAATTGCCAATTGTGTAAACTTATGAAATCTATCGAATATCGAACGATGCCTTTTCGATATACGTTCTGTTCTGTTCGATTTATATGCCAGGGCTGAATTACACATGAATTGGAGCTAATTTTGAACTACAAATTATTCAATATTAATTTTATTTAAAACTAAAGATCTTTTACACTTTTAAAACAGGAAATTTCTTGGTGCGAAAGATCAAATTTTGAATTAGGCAAATTTCAATGTGGCCACATTCAGCAAATTTAGAAATCAGCTTATGCAACACTGAACTTAGTAGATGTTTAGTTCACCATAATTGCCAGTAGGGGTCGCTGCAACCGAACCAACTCTGCAACTCCTTCAACCACAACAATTAATAATACATTGCTTGTGCGTAGCAAAAACACCAATTTTATATTTGTTTACACTTCTAGCGCGAGCAACAACAGCTCCATGAGACCACTGACTGGGAGGCGGGTCCACGCAACATTTTTTCTTCTTCTTGTTATGTTAGTTAACAGTTACCGCCGAAGTCGAAATTCAAATGCAAGTTATGTTGGAGAATTTGTTGTTATAAAAAGTGCTGTTTTATCAATATCGATGTTAATTGCTTAAATATTATTTATAACAAACATTTTATTAACTTATTTTTTTACTTATATTAGGAAATTTTTTAATTTTCAAGTGGTAGCAGTGCATGAGTTGTCAATGTTGATATATGTTATACAGACCAGCTTTAGAGAGGCTGCACAGGTGAGCGGGCTTTTTGATTTGATAATAAGATACATTTTGAATGCATTCGACTGTATTACTGTATTCTTAACTTTTAATTGCTATCAATAAACCAATAATATTATTAAATTTTTAAGGCTTATTTATCGCCGTGTAAAGAGAGTTGAACCTTACCCCACTGTACTATGGTAACTTTCAAAGTGAAGCCAGTTACAACCAACCAAAGAAGGATAACAATTTCGGTAATGCAAATCGAAAAAAATATTCAGTTTGTCTTGAATTAAATTTAAACTTTTGCGATTTGATTGCAAAGAGCTGCGACAACGATACGAAGTGGAATACCTCGCAGTTGGCGAAAGGATCAACAATTGCAATTGCGAAAGGATTCGACTAAAGAGTTTCTGCTAGCTAGCTGGCTTTTGGATACGTTGAATGTATCCCCGAAGCGGCTTTATGCGCAAAACTTTAGCTTGTTATTTTTAATGGCCGGCAATAATCGTTAAATGTGTCGACTGTGTGTCCTTCTGTGAAGAAGCTGCTACTGCTGCTGCTGTTGCCAATACCAAACGCTCCAGTTTCTGCCAAACTCCGTTGCACTAGCAATGGCAACTCAGCACATTTCCCCATTACCCCATACTCCAAGTGAATCCAGATGAGGGGGCCTGAGAATTCAACTGAAAATTTCATTTCGTTTCGCTCAGCATCCGCTTGGCATGGGTTGGCCGAAAACTTTTTAGACTTTTTGTCGACTTTTCGCATTTTTAGTTTTGCGCCCAAGTGCTGGCTCAGCAGCCATAGTCGTAGTCAGGCCTCAGCCTGAGTCCTGCGGCCTGCTCGGGCGTCACACAATGTTCCAAATGTTAATTTCATAACCCGACTCGTGGCACGGCTAACTGTTGTTTCATTTATTTGCGTTCTATGCAAATTTCATCCGCCCACGGGCGGCGCTCATCTTAGGGCGTGGCGCAGAATGCGAATCTATCTACCTGTTTGCTTTCGACTCTGTGCCCAATGGGCCGTTCCGCTCCGTTCTGTTGTTTTTATAAATATTTAAGAATTCTAATCAAGATCTAGTTGGCCAGGACAACCGTTCGTTCGCTCGCTAGTTGAGTCAACATAACTGTCTCCTCCTGCCCCTCAACCCTCTTGGAAATGGCCCAAATGTCGTGTTGATTCTTTTTTGTTGGCATTTTAATGTCCTGCCAAACGTGTAATTCAGAAAAGCAAATTATAAAACCACAGAACAGCAAACATCTCATACCTGAATTTGTTTTGAAATGTTAAATAAGTTTACTATAAATTGCAGGCTTTTTACTATCGATTGAATGTTAGCTGAAGATAATAACAATTATAATAAAACAATAAATATAATAAAAATATAAAAATAATATAAATAACTCGATTGCAATGGCCATACCATAACTTTGCTAGATCATTATATGCCATTCTATTGATCTGTTAAATCTAGATATTCAGAGCATTCTCATATGCATATAAAATTTGACTCACGTGTGGTCGAGAGCTCAATTAAGATAAAAGAAATACCAACAATAAGAAAAGAAACAGAACCGCAAATTGAGCAAAGAACACAAAGCGAAAAACGATACAACAAAAACTAAATAAATATGGTGGCATGAAGAAAAACGCCATTAAAAGGAACGTTGATTGGATTTATGAACACACAAAAGACTCGAACACAGAGGGGGGCAACCTGAGGACGGACGGACAGACAGACTGTGAGACAGCTCTAAGACAAAGAAACTCGTTTTGGGCCACTCCTCCGCTAGTACATATTGGATTGTATCGGCCAGAAGTTGTATCGTCATGGACCAATACCAGTGTAGAATTGCGGCCATAACTTTAATTTGTCTGTCTGTCTGTCGACAGAGTCGCGGCACATTCAGAGGCATATAAAAAGGTCATAATTAACTGGTAACATGGCAGCCAATCCACAGCGTAATTAATTTCCAGCATTGCAACTTGTCAGCGTTCATTGTTGTTGTGTTCATTAGTGTGCACAGCGAACAGGTAACACAGGTAACACGAGTAACTGCTGTGGCTGCAGCTAAATATGTATATACTCGTGTGACGCTGCTGTAGTTGACATTTAAATTGAGTCTCCCGCATTATTAATTATGTATATATGTACATACATAGGTATCTGTATAAAAAGAATTGTCAACTGCAGATACAAATAAATAAGTGGAAATTTTTTAAATTAAAATTAACTGCGATTGAAAGTGCTTTTATCGATGTAATGTTATCGATGAAAACTTTAGTATTAAGTAATACTATGAAATCAAGAGCTGGTCACACTAAATTGAATTTCACAATAAAAAGTGAGTCAACTACATGCTTATATTATAAAAAGAAAGGAGTATTAAAGAGTTTTACAAATGTTGTCTCTACAATCCAATAGTAACTTAAGGAAATCCAACGAAATTTATAAACACAATCATACCAGTTATAACAACATGGAAAACACTGCGTCAAAGGCCCTTGGAGTAATTTGCATGTTTTGCGAATATTAAAACACATAAATGACAATTTTAAAAGACAAAAGCGTGCGTCTTAACGATCCCAAAATGGCAATACCAACGGCATTTACAATGCTCTGATACTACGACGGATATGATATGAATACGGCTGTAAAAAGGTCGAACGTAAGGAACACGACACGCAAGCCAATTGAATGTAAGCAAGGCATAGTCAACGGATGAGGGTGAGAAGGGAAAGGGGTGCCACACTCGGCTCCGGAGTCATTCATATTTATGCATTGTAAGGGTGCCAGCACATCCCGTAATGCTGCTGCTGCTGCTCCTTCTTCGGCTACCCATGTATGTACGTGTTAATATCCCAGCCTGGTACACAGATGGAAGGAGCTTTGTGCGATGCTGTTGTAAAAATAAAATGCCGCTGCAGTTGTTGTAGTACTTATGTACATACACACATATATACAGGTCGGGCAAGGGAATTGGAAAACAAGCGAAAGCAACGTGCATCCAAACTCAATATTGCCATCTAGTGGAGAAGGGGAATGTGTTGCGTATTCATTAAAACTTTATAATCACCAAACATGAACGATACGTGTTCCGATTGTAAAGTGCGTTCCACACACTCACATACACAAATGCACACTCTATTGCACACACACACACACACACACACGAACACAGTTCTCAACATTTATCGTACATTAACTTTTTTAAGAGGCAGCTGCAACTCAGCATATAGGAACATTTGGAAGTATTTATCGTATGTGGTATTTAGGCAAGTAAATTCCCTTTATTATTTATGTAGAATGTACATCAGAGTAAAAGAATAGTTCTCATTAATCGATATGAAATTGAATTTAAATTTAATTAATACACTTTAAAGAATTTCACAATTTTAAATAAATTTATTAATTCACTGAATATTTAAAAAGTCAGAAAGTAATCTCTAAGTTTTGGGTTCTTCAAATGTGAATACAAAAAAACAGAAGTGTTTTAAATATTTCATATTATTTTATTGTTTAACAATTTAAAAGTATCACAGAAAAATATAATAGGAATATGTATGTACAATGTACATTTACATTCAAAAAATGACAGAGATAACGTTTAGAAGTGTCCGAACTAAATGACCCAGAAAAATTGTTATGCATGCATTTGTACATATGTATATACATACATTAAATGGCAGTTCATTTTAGTTTAAAAAATTAAATGATTTTTCATTTCTTTGCATACTAGATTTTATTTATCTTTGTATTTTTTAGCCACTGTTTATAGCCGAAAAATAACCCAAATTAACAATTAACTAATGCAAATATAATGTAAATTTCTTAAAATGTATAATCCTATTAAATGCGTTAATTTGAAGTAATTACGATCCCTTGCCTTTGCACATACCCTAATTATATATTAAATAGGTTGCCTATAATATTCACAACAGTGAGGTATTTTTTTTTTACACCTATGAATTTAAATGGGAATAATATAATTTTTTGCACTACTTCTTCCTTTATTTTATTTGTGGAGTGTAGCGGTTGGTCCGCAGCATAATAATTTCAATTTCTGCATGAATATGACTGCTTCTGTTATTATTTCTTCCTTTTTTTTTGTTGAATGCAATTTTAAATTTTCCGTTTCATAATTATATTTATGCAAATGCGCAGTGCACACATGAATATGTATTTGCGTGTGTGTGTGTGTGTGTGTGTGCCAGGCAGCTTCTGGGTAGAATATAATTTTCGTTTTTAATATTCTCTCGCATGCCCGGAGAGTTTGTACATTAAATTTATTTATTGGCGCAAATATTGGATCGGATGCCGTTGGCTCGTTTGCTATCTCTCCCTCCTCACTCGCGCCCTCTCCTCCTTTGCTCTGCCATTTGCATTATGTGTGCGCCGAACATATATGCACATGGGATGTGGCAAGCAGTGGATGCACCATCTGTGGGTGAGGCACAATGCCAGAAGTGACAACTGGAAATGTACGGAATTCGACTGAAGTTCTATGACATCAAATACATAATATTTCGATATTAATTCAAGAATATCGATAACTATAATATACAATATTAGATCGAAAATACAAAGATCCATATCGATCACTCAAATATTATTTTACTCTTGTTAATTTCTCCCAGTGTAACGGGGGCAGTGGCAACGTCGTACTACTGGCCTCAGCTTGGGCTGCAGATCCCTCTCCTACGCCGTCGCCTGACGTAAGTTAGGGGTAGTGGTTGGGGCTAGGCTGGTGGGGACAGAGTGGGGGAAGTGTTTGCCTGTTGTTTGCTCAAAATGGAATTTCCAAAGTCGTTTAGCTCCTTATTTTTGCTCGTTTCGCTTTTCTTAAATGCCATTTTTTTCCATTTCGTGCGTCCGCATTCAGACAGCTGCCGGAAGCTGTTGTTGTTGGCTCCCGGGGGTGGCTGTGCGGAATTCCTGAGTGGAATAACAGCGAGAACGAAAAGACGCCGAGCAACATGGCTGCCTTGCCACACACACACACACACACACACACACATACACAGAGACATAACCCACCCCAGAAAGGCAGAGCATCGCCTGGCCATGGCTGCTGCCATTTGTTTGCTTTTGCCGCATTTCTTAGCTCCTTGAGCTGCCAACTGTTTCTTCTTCTTCTGCAGCAGCCGGAGCAGCGACAGCAGCAGCAGCAGTCTTAGGGTCTCTCCACTGCCATTCAGATAGTTTGCTTAGGTTCATTTTTCTCCCGTCCCCCTCTCAGAGCAGAGACCATCCGGATGAGGGTGAGAGCACGGCCATTGTTGCCAGAGTGTGCGCTCGTAAAATAGATTTATTGCGAAGACGCGCGCGTTTCTTACGGAGGACTGTGGACTGAGAGAGGTACGGGGTGGCACGTAGCATGCCGCAGTAGATTCCATTTGCTGCTGCTGTAGCCGCCAAAGGAAGGAAATTGGGTTTGCTTTTCCATTTCCCGTGCCGTCACTTGGCCTCAGACTTTGGCAGCCCTACAGCTTACTAAATTGCTTTTGCATGGCTTGGGTTGGGTTGAAGGAGCACTGTGGGGGAAGGGGGTGGGTGGCAAGGACTCAAGAAAAATTACTTTGCTTCACAAAAACAAAGATTGTATCTGTGAGGGAGTGGGATGGTGTGGGTGGGTGTGTGTGTTGGGATGTGGGTAGATAGGAAAACCCGTATTCCTATATCACATTTCTTACATCTGAGACTAATGCGATTGTTCTTATATATTTTTCTTCGCTTGATTTTTTTTCTAATTTGCATTTAATTTTTTGCAGCTGTTACTTTCTGCCGAGCTGCGCCTAATTTTCCCTGCCTTTAAGTCGTTAAAAATTCTGTAAGCGTTTTGCTTAAGTTTAATGGCGCCTTACATTGAAAGATAAACATTTGAATGTTCCCCCAGCTTAAGCACCCATACACACACACACACACACACACACACACACACTGTGTGTGCAACAGGAGGCCACTTGGTAGAATTGAACTGGTTAGTACTGTGTTCAGAAATGAAATTAAATACGTGTAGATTCTGGTGTAATAGTATATTGCATAAGAGCAAATATTAGTTTCAAAAGTTTATTTTGTAATTATTCAATTTTATTATAAAAAGTTTATTAAATAATAATTCAATTTCAGCTTCAAAAGTTTATTTAATAATTATTTAATAAAAACTCATTTTAGTTTTATTCTACCTTTGAAATTAATAAATAAAATTAAAAATAAAGTTATAAATAATATGTATTAAATGATTTAGATATAATATATATATTTCGTTCATATAATAAGAATATTTGTTAAATTAAATTATTGCTTTATTCAAACGTTCTTGAAAATTAAATTAAAATAAACTATAAATGTCGATTAAGTGTCAAAATAATCTATTATCTATATATTCAATATATACTATATATATTAAATATTAAATTCATTAAATAAAAATAAATTTATTAATGAATAGCATTAATGAATATTAAATAATTATTATTAAAAGAAAGATATAGTTTTGTCCACAGGTTAATGTAGATAGTCTGTAAATTCTAATAAGTGAACTCTAAATCTTAATTTCTTTTCATTCTACTTATATTCTACTTCAAGGTTATTTACTGTGATTGTAAGTGTGCACTATGTGTGTTGGGAATCTCTTTTTGTCAGGTGAGTTTTCGCCATAATTACGACCAGTAAAAATGCGACCAAGGTTAATTGGTAAACTCATTAAAAAACAAGGACTCACTGGGAGATATTCATAATTCACGCTTATTAGTGCCAGCTGCGTACCTTGCACATCGAATTGTAAAAAAACCAAAACCAGGTAAAACAGATAAAGAATGTAGAAGAAAAAGTGCATTTACTAGGTGACCTGTGACCTTCTACCAAATGTCATTCGCTAAAAAATAATGTGAAACGAAAAAAACTAAATATTTTAATGCATTCTATTCGCGCGAGTGAGTTTTCACAAGAAATTTCCCACAAGACCCATAGAAGAAAATCGAAAATCCGAGTCACGAACTTACAGCTCCAACTACCTGGACGCAGTCACTCCACACTCACTCCCACTTCCACTTATTTCCACTTGCTTGCCCCTGCGCATTTCGCAAAGGTTGTGGTATTTGCGCAGTCTCAGCCTGGTTCTTTAATCTCATATATCCTCTGAGTGGTGGGGGTAGGGTAGGGTACGAAATGGGTCCTGCGGCGGCGCCGGTACAACGCCCATTACTATAAACAACAAAGAGGCAGCAGCAGCACCAGCAGCAGCGACTCCATCGCGTATCGCGTTCGTATCTTCGGATGTCCTTTTGCCATCATTGGTGGAGAAAAAGTCAAACGGTTTTTTTCTTCCTTTTTTTGGCTTGCTCATTTTTCTCGTTGCTGGCTGGGTTTTTTGTTGTTTTCTGTTTTTGGCGCTTCAGTCGCCGCCTTATCCCTTTGGGATTTTTGCACCATTAACGTGAATTGCTTTTTGGGGAAATTATGTGTACCCCCTCACTCACGGTGGCAGCAGCAGCTTTAATGTTTTGTAAATTCACATAAGGAAACCATTATCACCTGAAATATGAAAGCAATTTTCCTTTTGCATCCTTTTGCCCTGCAAGTTGAATTTCTTTTCTGCCTTTTCGTGTCAATTGGTCCCTTATCTTCTTATGCTCCTTTCGCTCCCGAAAATTCCTGTTAAGATATTTGCGTTTTAAGTTGTTTAAAATATCTATAGATTTAAGTAAAAATTCAAGCATTATTTATTAAAATAAACAGTTGAAACATAAATTATTTAACTTATTCAAAAATTTTATTTTATTTTGCAAAGCTAATCCTAATTATTTTGAATTCATTTTAGCTTGCAATAATATTGTAATATTAAATATAATATTAATCTTAAATACATTTATTCAATCAATTACTTTTATTAAAATTCTAAACCTTTTCTTGATTGTTAATCAAATATTTAAAAATATATTATATTTAAGGTTGCCTAGTTGTATAGTTTATTCCAACATTTGGCAGCCAAAGACTGTTCAAAATTCAATTGATTACTATTTCATTAATAGTTTATTAACATTGTTTGCCGACACTTGAAGTTGATCTTAAATTGTAAACCTTTTATTGATTGTTTATTTTATATTTAAAAATATTATTAAGGTTGCCTAAAACTATATATAGTTTATCCCAACTAATTCGCATCCAAAGACTTTGTTCAAAATGCAATTGATTACTATATCAATAATAGTTTATTAACATTATTTGCCGACACTTGAAGTTGACCTTAAATGTTTATCGATAAACACCGACGGGACGCAACAACTAGAAAATGCAGTTCACATTCGAGCAACTTATCTGAGACGCCGTAGTGTATGGCAAAGGGAAAAGTGGGGAGGAACAGTGCCAATTGCTAGCATCGTGGTGGTATCGCGTCGTTTGACGCTATTTCGGTGGCCATAACAATTCTCGTAATACTTCGGGCATCGCCGACTAAACGATAATCGCGCGTAAATGCCCCACTAAAATCAATACGACGATTGCGACTACAATCCAGACGACTACCAAGGACCAAGACCGAGCACCAAGACGAAGGCAAGGACGAGGTCCTTGTTGCCACAACTACAGACAGAGCAAGTGCTTGAGCAAGTCGCAGTCGGTTTCACCTTCGTTCAACATCTTCTCTATTGTTGCCATCCTTTTTGCGAGCAAAAACACTTCCATCTAAGGCGATTGTGGGCGTTTTATGCACATGCGCTGGCAAGTTCCACTTCTTTCAACTACAGAGATGATGTTTTCATACGTTATGTTTTCTTTTCACGAGAAAAGGTTAAACTAAATAGCGCGAGTACATTAAGAATGAATTTGTATAATAAACAAGACATTGTACACAACATTCACATTTGACCTAACTTTGGCTTAAAATGCGAGAGAAATTCATTTATGAGACATACTACTATATAGTCCTTTTGATTGGAATACTTGTATTAGGACGCTTATCATTTGCTTGCAATGACTTAAGTGATTTTTAAGGAAGCACTAAAACAGATGCTTAAACATAAGAAACATATCATAACATATCAAAACAAAAACATTTGGATTTTGTAAGAAAAGTTAAATGAATATGTTTCGAATTCCTGAGAAATTAAGCTACAGTTTTACAATCCATACAAACAATATTGTAATATCTTCAACAATTTAATCGATTTTCATATAGATTTTCTGCATACAAGTTTTTGGAACATTCTACACATATGTATTCACTTCATCTTTTATAAATACTTTATTTTAACAAGATATATTGACTAAAAAAATGTCTATAAAATATGCCAAATCTTGTAATTAAAAATTATATTGCATGCTGAACATTTTGATAAGGTGGCAAATTACAGAATTTACTGTACAGTTGCATTAAACAGCTTACCACTTCGATCAACCAGTATAGACTCATACTAAATTGTAATAAATATCAAGTTGCGATTTGCTGCAATGACTTACATGCATATTAAGGAGTATTAATTATCAAATTAAGAGAGAATATTAAATGTTTTTTATAACAACTGTCCAACTCTAATGAGATGTATAAATCTGCCATCTGCCAGAGGCGATGCTCTAAGTAAATTCCATGGTGATTACCTGTCACAGCCTCCATCTGACTCTGAGTATGACTCTGAGTCCGATTCTCTGCTCTTCCCACGAGTGTTGGCCGCATGCAAATTGGACCAGGGACAAACAGTTGACATTTTGTGGTCGCAGCTGAGCGACAAATATACGAGTAACCATAAAAATAGTTTATGACTTTTAATTACGGCCTCAGCATGAGGCCGCCAACTGAAATGTCTCAGTCCAAGTCGAACGCGATGCCGATGTCGATTTCGATGTCTTCTGTGCATTTGCTTCTGAGCAGCAGCCGCGGTCATTCGCCATTGGTTTAGGAAAATACACGCTTAAGCATATATAAGTATAAGTGTATAAATATGTCTGTATAGGCGTTGGGTTGCCTGTAGGATACCAGGGAGCCTTTTGGTCTGTTGCCTTTTATTTTTGTCTGCTTATTTATTGGTTTTTTAAGTCCACCATTTTGTGTGCTTGTAATTTCTTTGAATTATATCTCAATTCTTACGCCGACAATAAATTTGATAAATTTCTCATTTTGTTTACCTGCCCCGCTGCGTTTCCACGAAATGGATGGCAGGGGAGCATAAATTAATGGCATGGCAACCCAGGTATGAGCAGGGTTGTGCCTGTGCCTGCAGCTGATTAAAATGTTCGGGTCGAGTTCCTTGATCGTTAATTACGAGAATGAGTCTCGATCTCGCTGATACCGAATTTAAATGTATAATTCAGTTTGACTCAAATGGAAAATTAATTACAATCGTACTCATATGAATATGCAGCGACAGAAATGAATGACTAAAACATTCAAGTTGTTAATTTGTAATTTGAAACGTTTGCTAATTGAAATGTAATTTTTTCAATAAAGCGATGATGGAGAAAATTCTAAAAATACTACTTGTGAGTAAACAGAAGCAAATATATAAATGTATAAATATTAATAATTTAATACTAATGTCAGCATGCAGTAGCAGGATGAATTAGGTTTATTTTCTTTAAAGAAAACGGGGATCAAAGTGTTTGTCTTATTTTGTTAAGAACTTATAATAATTTACTAAAATAACTTATGAAAATTATACAGCAAAAGTACCTATTTTTATTTTATATATTTGGAAATGAATAAATATTTTGGTTCTCTTACAAACCAGTTTCCGCATAACATACTCGTATAGTTTGTGTGAAATTTACAGGCTCTTGTATCTTATAGTTCTGGCTGGGCTCCGATAGAAATATTTTAAAATTACAAATTACTAGCAAACTATGGATTATATGTATTGAAATTTTCTAAAAAATTTAGCCAAAATTTACATAACATTACTATGTTTCGTTGAACCATTTAACTAATGACTACGACGACTCAGGGAGAGAGATTGGAGCCTCCTCTGATTAAGTATCAATATGTTGCAGCTATATTGAGTAACGTTTGTGTATTCTGTTTTGGCGTCACCTTCATTTGGGATCACCTGGCACAGGAGCAAATAATGCTAATGAATGCTTATAGCTTCACTCCCACGGAAACTGAATGGACCTGGATATGCTCAGTGATGCCGCTGGGAGCAGCCATTCTGTGCCTGCCAATGGGAATACTGATGAATTCCATTGGCTGTAAAGCCGTAATGATATTACAAAGTTTGCCCTACACAGCTGGCGGGGTACTTCTTGTCATGGCGAATAACACGTATATGCTCATTGCGGGTCGATTTCTACAGGGTATGTGCGCTGCAGCTGTTTGTGTGGTGGTACCGATTTATATACAGGAGATTAGTCTATTGAAACATCGTGGACGCATGGGCAGCTTGTTCTTTGGCGCTCTCATTTATGGCATAACCTTTTGCACGGTGATAATGCATTACGTTCAACTGAAATACGTTAATTTGATAAGTTTGCTGTTGGTCATATTTGAGGTACTCCTCTTTATCATACCCGAATCGCCACTTTATTACCTCGCACGAGGGAATAAGGAGGATGCCCGAGCCTCCTTGCGATGGCTTCGAGGCAAAAAGTATAATGTGGACTGGGAATTGGATATATTGATGCGAGTAATAAATGCGCGCACACCTCCCTCAATGAACTTTTGGAGAAGAATGAGCAAAGCTGGCGTTCTGAAGGGTGTCTCGTTGGCCACAACGATGTTGATGTTACATCAACTCTGCGGCGGAATTACAATTTTCTCCTACATGAAGACCATCTTAGTGGATAAGAGCCTGTCTCTGTACGTCGTAAACCTAGCCATGATATCAGCGTGTTTGATTGCTGGTCATGTTATATGTTTTGTGCTAATTGATCGTTTCAGCCGACGTAGATATCTTTTAGTTGCCACAGTTTTGTTGACCCTAACTGTTATATATATTAACTGCTGGTTCCAGTGGTGGTCACCCGAAAAAGTTCATCATATAGTTATATTGTATCTTTGGATTGTCATCTATTCCGCTAGCTTCGGCCCGCTGCCCTGGGTACTGAATGTGGAGCTCGTTGTTCGATTTGCTCAGCCTGTAGGATGTGCAATTGCTGTATTAATCAATTGGTTAATTGTCTTTCTCGAAGTCTTATGGGTGGCTTTCCATCTGGAAATACAATATGTTTTCTATGTACATCTCATTTTCAGTCTAGTAGCAGTTGTAGTTGTGCTTGTGGCCTTGATAGAAACCGGCAAACATACTCAGAGTGACATTCAAACAAAATTACAACCTAGGGCATCTTCTATTGATACAAACGTTAGCTAGCAAAAATGTTATAGCCAAATTAATATACATATTTCTTTGAACTAATATTTAAATGTATAATTCATGCATATAGTATATATATTAAAATAAACTTGGCAAGAATAAACATCTCTCCTTCTATCAAGGATCCAAATGTAATACAATACACTACCACTTCTCTCCAAATTTTATCAGGAGAATACAAAGAAAATTGGTAACTAATTTCCTTTGAAAAATATACTAAAGTATGAGTAATTGATAAAATTCCAAAACTTGGTAGTATGTCATAGATTTGATTAGTAATCAGTGTGCTTTGAAAGGTGTTTAATCACGGACTATAAGTATTGGCACTCTAGAGATTCTCTAGTTTGTTAGGTTCACGAATGAACATTTAGAATATTGTGAAAATGAGTGGCTGGACTCACAACAACATATGTATTTATCTGAGTATACATATAGTATGTACATATGTATGTACTAATAGTATTTGTATGTGCGTGTATGTGTTAGATACATGAACTTCTGGCAAAGTGCAAATATTTATGCGTATTTGATAGCACTAATGGTCCATTAAATGCGTATACGCAAATACACGCACACTTCTATACCCACACCTACACTCAAACACCCACACACATACACACAAACACACATGTATCGCCAGGATGAAAATGTACCTAAGCGAATCTAAATGGCATCAGGGGCACCGAACATGCAAAATCATGTACTCGTAAATCTCTTTAATGCCAACGGCCTCCGGCCAGAGACAGTTTGAGAGTACGGGGTAACCCAATACGGTTACTGGAGCTGACTACGGCTCTGGGTCTGGGTCCAACTACGAGCCGCCCACACGCAATCACATGGTAGATGCTTGTTTACCCCCGGGCCAAGGGCAGAGCACTCTCTGGGATAGGTAGTATGTGTGGTTGCCGTTGGGTTGCGTAATGAAACCGAATATGTATGTATGCGTGTGCTCCGGATGCTGGAGAGGGTGTGCCCACATATATATACGTGTGTGTGTGTGTGTGTGTGTGTAAGGTGCTTTCGAATACGTATTACGTAACTAACGAAAATTAACGTTAATAGTCCTGAGTATCAAAATAATGGCAGCATCTCCGTTTTGCCAGGCTGCCTGTTGGTTTTTTGCTCACACTTCCCATGGCATGGCTCAGGATGGTTCTCGACCTGGAGGAGGGAGCAACTGGAGCTGGGGGTTGTCAGGTCATATAAATTGCTAAAACTCATTGCGGACTTAGGCAAAACGTGAAAATATTGTTACGACCTCTTGTGTTGCTTCCAATTCCCTCTATTTTACTCTGCACCCGCCACTGCTTTCCGCTAGATACTAAGGGTATAGCTTCCCCAGATTCCGGCCATTGAAATAAATTTGATTTTAGTCGCAAAATTACGATATTCGTGCAGTTAATTGAGAAAAGTGAAGCAGCGATTTTTAATGATGCTGTGATTGCCAAATATCACACACTTACACACTTTAGCAGAGGAATAACCCAAGTTTCGATAGAAAGAATAGATTACATTAAGTACAGGGTCTGAAATGAGTTTAAATACAAATTTCTTTAGATAAGAACTAGAATATTAGCAAATTTTTAAATTTTTACTTTTATTTAAGTTTCCTAAATTTAAGTTTCATCATTTAAGTTTGCTTTGACCGATTTTCAGTATCAGAACTCAGATCTTCACTATGTTGTAAATATTTATCATTTTGATTGTTTCAATTTTCAGATGTAGCAAACTACAAACTTCAAATTGCTAAATTGCTAATATACTTAGCTCACATTCTTTAATATAATAATATAGCTACACTTTGATACTCTGTAATATAAATATTTGAAAATATATTTCTAATCTGAAATACTATTTAACTACTCAACTATCTTCAAGGGATATTACGAAATATAGAGTTTCATTTATATGTCCAATTCATATTTACAAAAAATGAAAAACAAAATTAAAATTTCAATTGGAGTAGCGTGTGTCATGGTAGGTGGGAGGGTTCTCCTGGAGGATGGCATTCAGCTCATTCGGTTCCGAGTTCAATATTTTGCGCACTTTGTGTGCGTGTATGTCGTTAATTTTTATTGGACAGCTTTTGAGATCCTTTTCGCATTGAAATCGAATGAAATTCAGTTGGTTGTTTGCTTGTTGCTGCTACTGGGGGCTGGCATATACGCCCCTCGGGGATGGCCAAAGGCGTGAGGGCTGGAATGGGGTATGATATGGGTTTTTGTGTTGTGTTCGACGACGACCAAAACGCAATAAGCAGTTAAAAAATACTCGTAATTGCAACAGGAGCCCTGCCACTCGGAAAAACTCCCAGAGCTGATGCCCCATATGAGTTGTTATTGGTGTTCCTGTTGTTGTTGCTGATGTGGAACGTGCGCACTGTGCCATTCACAATGGACAGCAACAACAACAATAACAGGAAGATGAAGAAGAACTACAACAACAACAGCAAACGATACTCAACGGAATCGTTTCTGTGAAAATTCATGCATGTAAAAATGAAATTGCTTTTGCCTTTGCCAAGCTGCCTGCTAAAGATTCCCACTGCATATTATTGGCCAATCCTTCGTATATATTTCAACAGACAGCATTTAACGGAAACTTACGCATTTCTCTCTTTAAGGTTTTAAACACCAAAACTGGCATGAAAGGCATAGCAAATATTGTTTGTAAAAGAAAGTGTAGACAAATTATTATTATTTCTCAGTTAATGGACTTTTTCTAAAATATCAGCGCCATTGTCATAATTTGCGAAAGCTAAAAAAAAACTGGAGGAACAACGCGTCGCACATAGTTTTTACACACAGAAATACCCTATGTTTGTGAACTGTTTTGCGGTCATTTGGTTACTCTAAAAATAATTGTAAAAAATATTACAATTCTTGATATTCAAAGACAAGCACTAAAAAGAGCTAGCTATCAACCCAATCATCAATGGAGTCGTATTTGATTTTCAGTTGATAATATATAATAACGATAGCAATAAAATTAACGCTGAGTTTAAGAATCATAATGAAGTATTATTTCAATTTGAGATTTCTTTATAAAAATTTATTTATAAAATTGGTTTTCATTACAGAAATTTGTATGAGATTACGATGACAGTCGACTATTTAGACTCTAAACTTTAGAGGACTGCAAATATTTCTATTAAATTTAATAATATCTTTATAAAATTAACAATTATACAAATTTGCGAAGGGAATTCTAAATTCGACTTAGCTTCTATGTTCTTCTGTTTCTTCTTTGTGTGTGCTGGTTTTCTCTTTGTCCATTTCGTTATTGCCATAATATTGTTTGGCCGTGTGCGGACCTCAACATTGTGCCCTTCTGCTTCTTCAGACTGTTGTAGTTATAATGGGCTAGTGGCAGCAGCGGCAGCAGCAAAAGTAATTGTGTTGCCTCGCGCTGGAAAATAGCAAAAATGTTGCCCAAATGGGTTCATATTTTGGCGTTTAATGTAGCGAAAATGAAGCAAGGATTTATGAAATGTGCACGTTGCCCTCACACAGGCTCCGCCGTTGGCTAATATCGAAGGAAAGGAAAGGAAAGGAGAGGCGAACCCCAAAGAGAGAAAGAAAGAAAGTGCAAATCAAAAATCAATTGCATTATTAGAAGCATAACAAAAATCAGAGGGGCGTATAAATAGATTGGAGTAACTCAATTCTTATAAGATTGGGGAAATGTCTAGACTATAGACACTGTGCTCTAATACACTAGACACGCAGACATTACATTGCAGTGACTACGGCAATTAAGTACTCTCTCAAGATGTTCTAGTTTTGGGCCAGTTTCTCATAATGTACTCTCCCGTTTTGTTTGGATTTACGCAAAGTTTTGTCAGGTGGCGCCGTTGGCTATTATGGCTCATAGTAAATGATGAAAAATGTGCCTCAATGTTGCCTTAAATATGTCTAATCGGCACTTGACGGCAGCAGTTACCAATCCCAGTCCTAGTCCCTGTCCCAGGGCAGGCCACACTCCGGGGACGTACCACAGCCCGGCACAAGGGATCAAGCAAATTGCGAAAACTATGTGCAAGATGGGCTGTTATTGCAGCAAAAACGCTTGTAATGATGACTCTAAGTGCCGTTTCCTTGAGTGTATTACCTATAAAAAATTTATACAAAGATGCTGCCAAATTACCCGTACACAAAACCAGAGCGAACACTCAGCGCGTACATACCCACCACCAAATAGACACAACAATAGCAACAACAACAACAACAACTACAACAACAACAACAACTACAACAGCAACAAGCGTGCAATGCCAGCCACCTCATCAAGTTCACCTTTTGCCCCCTGGCAGCCAATGTCTGCGATAAGGCGACTTGCGTCTTCTACTGGCGATAAAATGCAACATTAAATTGCTGATTTTCTTTTTTTTCTGTTTTTCTGCACCCTGTGCCACGAGGCTTGCTTTGCTATCCCAGTTCATTAGGGCGACATTTGGACTGGGACTGGGCTTTCCCTGAGCAGTGCATGCCGCAAGGTTTCCCCTTAACTATAGACAATCACTACAAGTGCCTCTGAGTCTGAATCTCTGCCTTGATTCCGAATTCCTGGGAAAATTAGTGATGCAATTATTAATATATCCAGCTTAAAGGTTACATAAAACCAAAGGAAGATTTGATTTATATTTTTATGTATTTCTAGTAATTTTAATATTTATAATTCAAAGGAAATTAAAGCTATAAAGATCAATTAATTTTATGTAGAATACAATTTAATTATTAATATTTAGCATCCGTGTTCTACATTATTTTCAACGCCAGCTCCTCTTCCTTCGCGCAACTTAATTGCTTTTTCTTTCAACTCTTCACTTCTAGTTAACGGCATATCAATTCTTATTAGAAAGCGGAAAATTAGAAAAGACCCTGCCACACAGCTCATGGATGTGCTCATATCCCGCTGGGGTCATCCCTTGGCGCTCATAGTTTATGTTTACGTAGAAATTAAAATAAACGCCAGAATGAGATTTATGCAATGTTTGTATTAAGCCGCTCGCTGTCCACGCCAAGCACCAGCGACCGTCCGTCCAAGGACGAGGACTACAACCAACCAACCAACCACCGACTATCAACCCCACCATAGCAGGCGGCCATCACAAGCTGAGCTGAGCTGAGTGGAGTCGACTCTGTGGCAGCATAAAGCGCAATTCAAACCCATTTGGGGTGATATCCATAATGGTCGCAACCAGCGACAACGGCTCTGTCTCCCGTCCGTTCTCCCCCCTATTTCGCCCTTTGTATTTGCTCACACGCGTCAACAAACCCAGTGTCAGGGCGTGGTGGTGGTGGTAGTTCAGTCCGTCGTCGCTGGGTGGTTCACCGGATTTAAATTCTAATCTAACTGGCACAACAGCAGTAGTAGTAGCATCGCCTCACACTTATCCGGCATGGCGGTAATAGCTTTATCTGCCGACAGAATTATGGGAAGCGGCTTGATTCATGATCCCCAGCATTGTGTACACTGTACACTGTTGCTGTTGCTCCTTTTGTAGCCCGTTCCCGTTGCCAGTTCTGGTGAACTTTTTACGCTATTTTTACATGCAGGGTTGGCCACCCTCAGGAAGTACTGGTGCTGCCATTGTGATACACAGTGCTGTAAATTTGAATGGATGCATTGCACATAATTTGGCTGTAGGTGGATATAGTACAGTGCGGCACACAGAAATAGGAATGTGAAAATATTGCAAATTTATTAACAAAATTTAAAAAAATAAAAATAAATAAATAAATAAAAATAATAATAAATAAAAAATTACTTTTATTGTATATTTTAAATTGAAAACATTAAAAGTTAGTTCTAGAATTAAATACAAAATAATAATTATAATTATATTAAATAAATATATTATGTACATTATATATTTTAAATTGAAGACACAATAAATAGTTCTAATATTAAAAAAATCACATAGTTAAAATAACACTAAAATAGTTAATTTTAATCGAATTCAGTGTTTTAATTTTTATGTGGTTCTATTTTACTGAACCTGATTGTTGCCTCTGTCAGTTCTCAGCTGTGCTGATCGACTATGAAGTTCGACTGACAAACGGAACGGGTAGAGGTCAGAGTGCAATTTTTGCTATCTGCAAGCGCAACAGAGGAAATCCTGTGTTGCCGGTGGAAACTCAAGCTCCACACACACACACACGTACATACCTACATATGCACATACAACAGAAAGGAAAATCAATACATACGGCAATATGGCGGGTCTGCTAGGCAAAGCAGGCAGAGTTTTGGATCCGGATTTTGTGTTACGGTGTGGGTTCGCATTGGATCTGGGGTTGTTTGTTTAATTTTCCGCAGTGTAAGTGATGAAAATCTATTGAATGCGTTGGCCATGCTGGAGTTTCCGTCGCACTGTGAAAATATTTATTCAATACAGCGGCTCAGCTGCCTGCATGACGTGGTGTGGAATGAAACGGATGTTTGGCTCAAGACCCAAGGCGATGGCGATGGCGATGGCGATGACGATGACGATGGCGATGATGACAATGAAGTTGATGCGCCATAGGAAGGGGGCAACTACTACTGTGTCTGGCAATCCTGCAAAGAGACAGGGAGAAAAAGAAAGAGCTAAATGGCAGGGGGAGGCAGACAGGCCGTGAATGATACGCACTCGTTTAAATTGCCATTTAATGTCAATCCAATGACAGTTATTTTAATTGTGTTTGGGTGTTGCGACAATTTATGTAATTGTTATGGCAACTCAAATGCGTTGATTCGATGTGCGTTGGCCATATTAAAACATATGTATTGGTGCGACAACAACTTGTAGGATCAGTAGGAAGAGGCATACAATTTAACTGTATATGTAGTGGTTAAAATATATTTTTTAGACGACGACTTATAACTACTGTCATAGTAAGTTATAGGTATTTATATGTATGAACTTATATAACTTGATCATATGATCATATTATAATTTTATTGAAAATAAACTGGAACATAGATACGTTTATACATTTAGTTAACACGCCACGTCTGCTTTTGAATGTTATTGTAGTATGTTTCATTATTAATTAATCTATGTTGATCTTTGATCTTTCCAGTTTCAAATTTATTCTTTTTATATTCATGTCATTTTTTATTTTCCCAATTATAATGGCATAGTTAATTTAAGCATATTAATAAATGTCATGTAAAAACTTTGATTTTTCCAATGGGGCGCCATAAACCTTTATTTTCGTAGCTACGCTCCCGTTGGCTTTGCTAAAAACCAGTTTTTAGGGCTCCTCAGCGACACAAACGAGTGCAGGTAAATTGTGTTTATGGGCGAATTGCTCTCCCTAGCTCCAATTGCGTTCCACAGGCATATTCCATCAACATCCACAAGAGCCACATGCAGACACTCACACATACATACGCGCCGAGTGCTCTTTGTTGGGGGTAAGAAGAGGCAGAGGGGCGTGTGTGTGTCAGTGCACTCGCATGCCGCTAGATGGCGCGCGGGTCAATTTAGTGGAATTAATGGAATTGGAATTCATGGCGCGGAAATTGAATTTATGCGCCTCGCTGAGCCGACGCCGACACCGCTGTTGACGCTGACGCCGCTGCTGCCGACGGCCGCCGGGCAATCGGATTTTAATGCGCCATTGAACGCTTCGAAATGGCTGCGATTTTCAGCATTGGCAAATGGAAAATGGAAAATGGCAAATGCAACTGAAGCAAGAGACACAACTCACTGGATTCCCGACTCTCCACTCCCGACTAGAGAACCACAAAAACTTTGTCGAACTAAATGTCACAAATAACGCAAAGCAAAGAATGAGAGAAGCATGAGGTCCTGTGGTAGTGCGAGTAATTAAAAACACGTTTGTGCTTTTTGGGCCCAGGACAGAGCATGGCCATTAGAGCAGCAACAAAACAAAAGTTCGCTCGCATTCCATAGCTGTTGGCTGTTGGCTGTAGTTGTGCATGGGAAAAGTTGAAAATAAACTTTTGTGGCATGACAACAATAGGAACAACAAGAAACACAACGGGAAGAACATTCACATAACTCCATGATGTCAACTCAGGCGTTTGGTTTCGCATTCGCCAGTTGTTTGGTTTTGCTTTTTGTTTCTGTTTCCTTTCCTGCTTTTCCTTACCTTTTTGCTGTTCCCCCTCCACTTCTACTGTTGTTGCTCGCTTGATTAACGCCAAAAGAACACGATATATATTTTTTGGCATTTTTTTCTGTTTTGTTTTCGACACATAATTTGAAATACGCGCAGAGCATACATATAATAAAAAAAGAACAAAAATAAGTGAAATCGATACTAAGAGAATGGTATAATGGTATACTTAAATCAGAACGAACTTTATGTATAAAATAATGCAAAGGAAACAAAATATAGTAGTACGAGTAACTTTCAACTCTTACTAACTTGAAATTTCATTACCAACCAATACGAAGTTTTTATGAGTCAATATAATTCAGTTTATACTGCACCTCATTGAATTTCACTCTTAATATTTTACTTTGAAAATATTAATTTAATAAATTTTATGATATTTATAGACCAAAGTCAACACAGCTCTGGCAGAAACTTAATAGAAGCCTTGGTTAACTTTACAGATTGACATTTAGCTAAAGTGTGCAGTTAGTCTGGACAATTTCATAATTTGTGCTGCCATTTTGGTTTTAATCCAATGAAATACTCAAAAGCTGAATTTATGCCAAGAACTTTGGCTAAGAATAAGACTTCTTTTTTGGCAAAGTGCTGAATTGTGCTGTCATAGACAGGACAGGGCAGGACAGGACAGGACTTTGGGCCTTGGCCAAAAATTGTGCAAAGTTGCGAACTTTATACGAATTAATTTGTTCAACTTTTCGTTGATCTATGAGTGGGGGAAGGGCAAAGGGGTGTTTGTGTGTGTGTGCACAACCGCTAAGACCGCAATAAACCCACATGAGCCCCTGGAAAATGATGCCAGAAATCCAATCTCACAAATCACATCGATAAAGCGCCGAAAGGCACGCAACCCTTTGGTAGTGGATAAAACAGGAATAAACACATACAAACGCACGCATATATGAACATCTAAATACATATATGGTTGCTAGAAGCTCGCCTTAATTACAGTTTACAGGACAACCCTTTGAGCCGGTGTGTGATGCTGGGAGACACAGGGAAAGGGAGAGCCACCCACTAAAGGCCGAACCCTGCCGAGAGGTGGACAATTAAGCATTCATGGTTGAGCTCATGGTTCGAGCTTAAATTTTGACATTTTGTTGTTTGTTTTGGGTCGCCGGGATATGGTCCATAATCAGGCACACACGTCCTGCCTGCTCACTGCTGATCCGGGGCGACCATTTTATAATGTGTATATAGCAGCTTAGTGCACCCGGGAGACCCATTGATGTCGGCACTAAACAATTTTATCATTTTTAATCATCAAAGTGGATTTCGTCCCTGCACCAGTGTGTGTCTCTACACACAACTCGGATTAAAAACACATATTAAGTTATTATCGGACTCTGTGCATTGCATTAGGTATGAGATCTGCGACAAACAGTTGAAAAATTCATGAACTTTCCAGCTGAACTCTAGTGGAAAAAACATCGACATTCAAAAGCGAAAGAATACTTAGTGCCAACGTATGCATAAAACATGGTTCGAGGCACTTGGAACAAAGGATTGCTGCCAAATTGGTCTTGGCGCGGGCAGAGATATAGCAGCTGGGTAGGAGTGGAGTGCCAAAAAGGAGGAAACAGAGCTCATGGTTAATGCATGATTTAATGTAATTTGGACGCTTGCACGCAGTCGCCATACTTTTTCGTTGTTGTTGTTGTTGTTGTTGTTGGCCCAGCAATTTGGCAGCGCATCAACACGCCATTTGGGAATCCAGAGACCACGTTGGAGCTGGAACTGGAAGCTGAAATACTTGACGCAGGTGCGGCAAGACGCAATGCAACATGAAGCCTGCTCCATGTCCGAGGCCAACTTGGCTGAAAACAGAGAAAAAAGGAGAAGAAAATTTCCATTAATGGTCACATCCTTGGTGGCAAATTGGAATCAGTTTCAGCTTTGCACATAACTCAGGCCCCGACGGCTACTTAACTGACGTTTATGGCATTCACTAGAGAAGCCTCCACTTCAATTGTTTCGTGCCTGAGCCCGCATCTACCACTGCCTCTAGATGCTATAGCTTGTGGGCCATTGTGATTCCATTTGGCTAATTTTATTCACTATTATCAAATAACTGAAAATTATCTAAGAGTTTTGATCTGCTTAAGATGTTCGAGGATATTGAAGGTTACATCCAATAGTTTTAGATTTGTTTAAGATATAAAAGGATATTATGAGATAAAATTTAATATACCAATGAATTATTATGAATTGGGAAAGTAAAATTCTTATAATTTTAGTTTATTTTTAAATGAATATTAAAGAATCTAATACTTTCCATAAGAAAATGCTGCTGCTACAACTGTTTGCCTCAGTGATTTCAACTTTAAACTCAGCAATTGCCTGCACTTTGCAAAAATCTTGAGGCTTAAATCTATGTGGCGTAAGAACAAGTTTTGTGCATTTAATTGCGCCATTTCGTTGGGGTTCCACGTGCCAAGCACAAGTAAAAGTTTTAGATACAGGCATCGTAATTGCAACACGTTCAACGTGCTGTAGTAGTAGACCGTTAGGTCCATTAGGTGTATCTATATCTACATACAGACTATGTATCTGTATCTGTATCTGAGTGTGAGTGTGAGTCAGAATTTTAGAATTAAAACCCCAAATGCATAAATTGACGTAAACCGCAAGAAACTTTGGCCTCGTAGCGATGGCTCCTCCGGCGCACAGCTCAGACAACAGATGGAGTTGCTCCAGCAAGAGTAAGCGACTCAGGGACCAGGCAACAAAAAGTTGCTTAATTTAATGTTATTTGCGTTTTAGCATATAAAGAATTTTGTGTCTTAATCTTTTGACTTTTGCCTGCGTGCCGACGACTCTCTGGGCTCTCTCACTGATGCTTTGAATATGCTAGTGCTATTTATGCCTCAGACGTGAGCCGACAGCCAACAGCATCGATGTATCGCATCACACACAGTGAGAGAGAGGCTGTCGTGGCTGGCTGCACTTTGGAGCACAACCTGGAGATGGAATCTTCTCGCCATGCCCATACCCTCCTCGTGCTCTGCTTCTTTGTGCAAGCGCAAAGGGATGCAAATTTATTTCTTCATTTGCATATTTTAAGGAGCTCGATACGATATATATTTTCGCCATCTTTGTCCAGACTCGATTTCCAATATTCATGGAGCCTCCTTGTGTGCCGAACCTAAGACCCAATTCTCCTCCATCTCCTCACCCTCGCCCTCTCCCCGTAGAGCCGGTTCAGTTCGCTCTGCCTTGATGAAACTTTATGAACTTTGGCTTGCCGCTGCCGAGTGTACTATAAATTTTCGGCTGTTCGGCTGATTGCCATTGTCGTTGTTGTTCCTCTTGTGGTTGCCCTCGCCGCGCATGTAAATTGTATTTGTATCTTTTTCAATTGTGCGCAATCAGCAAAATTGTAACGCAGATCGTTTTTTATCAGCTTCGACTGTTGCCTGGGCATACCCACTCGTCAGCTTTAGTTGAACCAAGAGACTCTTAGCTCATCTGACGCATCGCTTTCTTAAAATTTTTGGGATCATTCGCCATAAGATGCTAAATGTTTTAATTTAATTTGAACAGGAAATCATTGACGTTTCATTTGTTTTACCATGAATATATTCAATAAAATATGTTGTCTTTATAAAATATGGTATTATATGGAATTCTTCTCTACAGTTCTTCGAGTTCTTTCATCTACTGTCGTCTAAAATTGTCTCCTTCTGAAAGAAAAATATTATTAATCTTATATTGCATTTTATATTAAATGAACCTAATCATTACGTATTCAAGTAAAATGAAAATCGGTATAAAATTATGTGCTGAACCCTTGAGCCACAGAGCAAAAATAGACTGGCTTTTAGGCCAACCAAAAATCGCATTAAAATGCTGAGCATATCCTTATTGATTTATAATTCGAGTTGGAATCGAATCGAGCGACACTCTATAATAACTCATTTAAGGCGAATGCCGTGCAAAGAATCGAAAGCGATTATGCAAATGGCGGAACAGCATAGAGAGTGACAAAGATGTGGGCAGAGAGAGAGCGCGAGAACGCATAGAAGAAAACGCGTCACGCGTCACATAAATATCTGCAAATGTTTCTAATAATAGCACAATGGACGAGCACTGGGAATGGGAATCGAAATGGGACCTGGAACTCTAATGAAGTCGCAGGGCATGGAGTAACCAATCGGTCGCCATTTGCTGCCAACAGGCGAGGGAGTTGCGTTTTTTATTTAATTTTTAATCTGGCAAAATTTATTTCACACTCGTTGTATGCAAAACACTCCCTCCACCCCATTGCATATGTTGCATATGCGGCTTCCGGGCGTATTTATGACTTGGCCATTTCAACCAGGAGCCAGAAGCCATGAGCCATGAGCCATGTTGGCATGGCAAATTGAAACTCAGATTTAATTTCAGTCGGAGCCGTAAATAATGCAATTATTCATCCGCGTTTCAATCCACTGATAACAATTTATAATAAATAAAATATTTTAATTGGCTTTTTACATATTGCACACTGAATGAAGCGCATTCTGCCACCGTGCATAAATTCTCCACTTTTAATATATATTTTCCATACGCAGATGCCAAACTCTGATAAATAATTTAATCGAAAAACCTTTTCCATTGTAATACACGAGAAAATAAAAAATTTAACCACGCACTTCATTTAATTTTAATTTATAATGACGCCGCCGCCACTAGATCCAAGATCCAAGCTCCACCTCAGTCATGTCGTATGTCTAGGGAGCCCCTGGCAATATAAGACCTGGCTCGACTCTAGCACATGGTCCGCCCAGTTTACTAGCGATCTCATCTTACAGCATTGCCATGTTGCAGTTATTTTTATAACTAAATTATATACGCCCGTCTGTCAGCCCACGAGCTGAGCTCTGGCCAGCCTCAGTTCCAGTCCCAGTCTCAGACACGAGTCGATGCTGAGGACCCGGTTCAGGCGTCTGTTTCCTGCTTCGATTTATGGCGCACAAGGAGCGCGAAACCATAAACAGCTTTTATGGCGTTCTACTGGATTATGGCCAACCTCAGCCTCAACCTCAAGTCATTGGCTGTGTCTCTGTTCTGCCCTCGAAGCAATCCTTTTGATTTAATCAATTCGATAAATTTTGTGGCCCACGTGCAATTGTTTTACTTGTTTTGCTTTCAGCCTCTCTAGCATTGGATTTCAATTAAATACCCATGTTCTTGGATCGTTTCTTCTATGCACGAATACCAATATTTGATTCTTTTTGCATAAACCAGAGTTAAAGAGGGCCTACGGATATATTGGCTAATGCTACAACAAAAAGAAACCTACAAATAGATCTACTCCATAGAACTTGAGCTGCCGTTCAATTAATAGATAAATAATATTAATCTGACAATATTATAAAAATTAATGACGAAAATATCAAAATTATATCCACAAAAATAAAACCTAAATTAAATGGCACATTAAAGCTCAAACTATCTTCAATTTATGCATAATCGCTATATACCAAATATATTCTAATGAAATTCGTGCTTCTACTTGCTCTTTCCTCATCGAAAATTATAATTCATTGGTTGAACAAATCATTTGGAAAATTAATACCAAACACGCCCATTTTGCTACTGAAGCCAAAATAAATAATTTAACATTTGTATAATGAGAAAAATCAATTCTGCTCACAAACGTATCATATGAACCGTTCGTTGGCTGTGGTTTCCAGAGAAAAACTCTGATATGGTTGTTGTTGTGGTTGTTGTTGTTGCTGTGCTCGTTACAGTCCTTGTTGCCCCGGTTGGGGTTTATTCATGACGCATAAATCTGGTCTGCAAACACTTTATGCGAATACACACAAACAACAACACACGCCAACAGTCGCCATGTACTTCTCGTAAATTTCGCAAGAGCAACTTTTTTACGAAATTAAATCTTGTTACAACAGCAACAACAACAACAACTTACACAGCAACAACAACATGAGCTACAATAACAGAACCGCATGTAATCTGACTCGACTATATAGAAATATATATAATACACACAGAGTTATGTACATGTTTGAGTACACTGAAGGAAAATGCGTATTGAGTTATTATGTAATATAATATAATAAATAGGGAGACGAAATTAATAAAAAAGTGAGTAAATGGCTTCTTTCTGTATATTATATAAATTATAAATGAACTTTAAAAAATTTTAAAATTTAGATTTAAGTTAATATTTGATATATTTGAATAAAAATCTTTTTATATCATCAAATCGGTATTCAAAAAGAAAAATCAACATCTCTAGTATCTACTGTAATTTTCATATCACACTCACTTTTTTTGCAGTGTACAAGTGTAGTATTGTTGTAGCTGGTTGCTACGCAAAGTCGCCGCGCTGTCGTCTAAAGCAAAAGTTTTTTGGAGTCGAATCTAAAATCTGGTCAAGCTTAGAGTTGGCTGGGGCAGGCGTTGGCGGGTGGCTTGTGTTGACTTGAGTTTACGCGTGTTTATTGCTGCCGCTGGGGCAAAATATTTAGCATTCGGACAGACGTGCCACATAAATTAGCACAGCGACCGCGGTGCCAGGCTGTGCCACCAATACCCGAAAGGAACACGAGTGGGCGTGCACTGAGGTAGCTCTGAAATGAAGTAGGATCTAGCTTAAAGTACTTCGGTGTAATGCAACATTGCAACTGATATGTTGCATGTGGCATGCTGCATACTGCATACTGCATGCTGCATGCTGCATGTTGCACGTTGTATGGCATAATGAATGCGGTCAGCTAATTGTTAATGCACTCGCAATTATGCCGAAGCACAGCGCGACCACAGCGCTCTCGTTAAATGTAAAATGCATTTTAATTAACCCTCATATATTTCACTTACACACATTTCAATGCAAATTGCCGCCACGCCCCCGTCGCCCCCTCCTACTCCTGCCCCAGCAGACCGTATTAAATGTAATTATTTGGCATAAATTGCGTGTTTAGGATTAATTATGATATTGGATAGCCTAATAACGCGCATTAAAAGTGCAAAAAACCACATTCAAAATTATGTGCCAGTCTTAAATAGGTACATGTTGATTGCCGGATTTAATGTATACATACATACATACATACCATAAATATATAAGCATTTATATGTATAGAGAAGGTATAGAGAATAATCCATACTCATTTCCACATTAAGACCGACCTGTACGTGAGCTGAATGTTATACACTCTTACTCACAAGTCAGCCAATATATTACTGCAAACGTTACTGTTTTCAAATTGCTTTTATAAGTTTAATGATAGATAAATTAATACAAATTTAAAAAGAAATAATAATTATAATACAAGCACAATATTTAAAGCAGATGTTTTACTTCATCACTTGCTTTACTTAAGGATATTAAATCATTTATATTGCTCAGTTATGGGAGTAGGAGTTATGAGTAGTTCTTGAGGCCTCTATATAAAGGTATATACCAATTTCATTATTTCCCTCCTTAGTTTACTTAAAATGGTAACGGGTTATTTTATTTATATTTTTATATATTAACTTTAATGTATTATACTATAATAATGCATTTTAGATCACTAACAACAACGGCCTTCGGATCTATGGTTATTAACTTAGGGTTATATTATATTTGGTTTAGTATGTTGCAACATAATAATGGGTTCATTATACATAGTTGTCAAAGAACTTACCTTTATAAACACATAGCTTTTAAATTAAACTTTATTTGAAATGTATGTAGATAGAAAACTTCTAATTTTCGAACTGTATATAACTGACATAGGTTTTTTTTAAATGGCGACCCGACACTAGATATTACACACTGCAGTACAAGAGACTCGCTGCCAGACTGCCAAGTCCAGGCGATACAAAGTGCAAAGGTCAGGCTGCTGCAGCACAGATTGTACTTTGGGTGCCAGATGCAAATATGAACCACACAAATTTCAACTGCCTGTGTGAGGGTCAGGTTCATTGTAAGGTCTATCAAGCGCAATGGGAACCAAGGCTACTATCATTACAAACAACTTTCACATAAGAAATTCTCAAATGGCAGGTTGCGTAATTTTGCACACTCAATAATAATGATGGGATCAGGCATAAAGAACAAAGTAAAGAACTAGTAAATCATATTTAATAAAAAAGAAAGATAAGTATCATATTTCTCAAGGTTAGAGCAGGTTGAGCTCATTAAAACACACAAGTGCAGTTCCTAACGAGCTGAGCGAATGTAAAGGTGGTCCCGCACTCTGGCAAAAGGTGGTTCTTGCACCTTGATTTTTTTAATGGCAACCGCTGACCTTGGTGCAAATTTTAAGCGGAAATTTTTAGCAGACGTTTTTTACGATCTTTTTATGGCAACAAGAAATGTTTTTAAAAAACCTTCCCGCCGCGTAGCAAACAGTTTTGGGTTTTGTGAATTGTGTTTTCTTTTTTTGAGCGCAAACCTCTGAAAATTTATGATTTATGATGATATGCGTGACCCTTTGGCGTAAACAGGCAAAGATCGCCATCGGGTTTACGTAGCTTCGCATCGGATCAGGGATCGCCGACTGCTGTTTTGTAAACACTCAGTATGAATCCCAGTACTCGGCCGCTAGGACGTGGCGGATTAACTAAACACATTCAACATGCGGCGGTAAAATATAAAAAATGAGTTAAAAAACGTGTGCAACACGCAAGCAACATATGAAAATAAAGTGTTAAAATGTGCGAAAAATTTTTGAGTGTGAAAAGCATTAAAAGTGATTAAAAGAATTAAAAATATATTTATCAGATTATAAAAATTAATAAAGTACCAGTTGAAAAATATGAAAATTTATGTTTAAATTAATGTATAAAAAATTATACAACTGGAATATTTCTTATATATTTTGAATTACAGGTAGGCATTTATATTATATATTTCCAACTAAAATTATATTTACTGATTATTCAGAAAGAATTGTTCAAGTAACTTTAAGCCCACTTCGTATACACACAATTTTAGTGGTCAATTTTAAACAGATAATAAAAAAAGAAACTGGCAGAGTGCAGGCTAAAGCCTAAAATGAAATGCCTGAAATAAATCACAGAGGTAAAAGATGCATCTTCAAGGTATTCTCAGGCCTTTCTTTTACTTTTGTCCGAGGCGTCGCTGCGTTTTGAGTAATTCCGCGGAATACGTAGGCAATGAATACTTTTTTTCCAGGCTAAAAAGAAATCTGACAAAAAACAGGAACAGAAACTAAAGGTAAAAGATGAAGTAGAAGAAGAATAAAAAGTAAAATCTTAAGAGAGCAATAAACAACATGGTTGACAATCTTAAATCTTGCAACTTGCAGAGCACACACACACACACTCACTCACACTCAAGATACAGATACAGAAATGCGAATGAATGTCGCAGCCATTATGGTAGATTTTTTGTTGTTGGTGCCTTGGACATTTCTTTCGAGCTGCCTTTGCTCAACAGTAATCACAATAACAACAAATACACCATGTCTGCTGCGGTCATTGCTATGCTGGAATGCAAACAACCACAGCAACGTCAACAACAACAACAACAATGTCTTCAAGCCGGGCCAGTTTTAAAGGCTTGGCCAGGCCATGCCCAGGCCAAGACCCAGAGACCCAGGGCCCATGTCTCTTAGGTAGAAACGACCGCATTACTACGTTTCACCTTCTCCAACGTTAGCCTGGGTCTGGGCCTGGGCCTGGGCCAGAGCCAAGTCTGCTGTTGGTCGTTGCTTTTCTTGTTGTTTGTCTCCTTTATGGCTTCTTTTCGTACCCTTTTATCTGTATCTGTGATTTCAGATTTTTGTTCAGCACAGTGGGTAAAAGTAGTAAAGTAGACGGCAAAAAAGCAAAGGAAATAAATAGATAATGATATTTGATTTTGAGTTTTTAAATACAGAATAGATTTAAGTTTTTTTTATAGATTGATAATTTATATAAATGAATTCTACAACAATACAATTACAATTTTAATTTTGTTTAACTTTCTACCCACTGTTAGCTGGAAATTAAATTTCTTTTGGGGTCACATTTTCGTGCTCTGCAGGTAAGCCAGAGAAATGAGTTTTCCCTCTGCTTTTTTGGCTGATACCGTGCGGCAGCATGGCTGCAACGTCTTGGCCATGGCTGATAAGCGGCACGCACACGCTTGAGTTATGGCTGCCAAGTGGCCATGGTCATTAAAACTAGCCAACCCGTTAAGTTGCGATCATAATTGGCAGATAGCAGAACGAAGCGCTTCTTCTAATACGACATTTTAAACACTTTTCTATCGGGGCATAAAGATTCAATGTGGTCTAATCCACTCTTACTCTCTCTCGCACAGATACAAAAGGCATTTTTAGCATTTGATGTTTATTTAATTTACCTCAATTCATAACAATTTCATTTACGACATTTTTACTACTCGAAACGGCCGTAAATAAAATTCTGCTGCTGCTGTCATCGTCGATTTGTCTGATGCCACGAGCGGGCGGCGGCGTCTCTATCCATCCGTCTGTCTTTATGAGCCACCTTGTTACCAACCTCCCCATCCCCTTCCCACAATACTCTGCACTCTATTATGCCTGCTTTTGGAACGGGGCACCGGCAATTAAACATCAAGTGCAGCCACCAGGAGAAGCCGCCCTCTTCAGCTGCCCGCACCCCGGCGATTTATGCCCGTTTTATAGATCGTAAAAGCAACACTAACAAACAAACAACAAGGCCGTTGATTTTATGATGTGTTGAATGGCAAACAGAGCCAGGACTTGTCCTTAACCTCTGCCTCGGTTTGTCTCTTTGAACTGCGTTTTCTGATTGGACTCAAGTGCAAGCAAGCGCCACTCGTAAAACTCCGTTTACTGTCAGCCAGAGTCGTAAAGCGACTATAAACAAAAGTGTTGCTGCTTGGTATGTGTTAGTTTAGGGATTTTTGGGTGTTAAACAAACCATAAAAATGCTATAAAATTACTAAACATATGCTGACAAGGTGTCTAAGTGATTGAGTCATAGAAATCAACTTATGATTTACGATGTTGAAAGCAATCAAAGGCAGTTCATTCAGTTCAAAGCGATTCTTATGCAAATTTTATAGTGGGTTTATTAAACAAAATGACAAACGAGAAAGGCAATTACTATTAGCTGTTGTAATTCGTTATTAAATTGAAGTTTATTACTTCTTATACCAAAAATATTTACAATTTGAGTATGCACTTGAGTCGAAGAACTGCCAAATGTGAACCATACACTGATAGTTTGATTTAGATTTAATTATCCTTTCTACAGTATTACCGGAACATTAATTTATTCATATTAATCATCATATATTAACAATTTGATTAACTACTTATTAATTCAAGAAGCTGCCAAATGTGAACCATACCCTGATAGTTTACTTTACATTTTATTATCCTTTCTATAATTACACCAAGACAAGAATTTATTTACTTTTTTTTAATAATTTGATTAATTAATTAATTCAAGTATATAATTATTAATTATTTCAGATTAAGTTCTAGTCTTAACTTGTTGCAAAATCCAAGTCTGTTGCCTAATTATGCCCAGAAAGCAATAAATATTATAGTGCACACGACAACACACTCTTTCTATACTATGCTTATATAGTGTGTATATTCATACATATATCTGCATCTATATCGTGTATGAGCTTCATTATTAAGCCAACTGAAGACGTGTTGATAAGCTCCGACAGTCCGGAGTCGAACCCAAACCCAGACACAGACCCAGAGCCATAACCAGATCCAAATGAGACCCACGTAGTAACACAGACACGGCAGATACAGAAAACAATTGAACTAATGACGTGACTATGGACAGTCGGTCGGCGTTCGCTCTGTGTGCTGTTTTTTCATTCCATTTTCAGTTTTTTATTCAGCCCCAAGTCGACGGTTCCACTCCTCATTGTTATCACATGGGGCACAGCGAGACTTATGCATTGAAAGTGTTGTTAAATTACGCCAAATTGCTTAATTCCAATAATGAAACCGACCGACCCGGGCCACTCAATGAAATTATAAATTTTCGTTCAACTTTTGTTTTTATTTTTTCTCTCGATATGCAAAGTTCCCATTGAAAATGAAGCTTCATTTGTGAATTCAATTTTCGTATTTCGTATCTGTATCTGTTTCTCTTATTTCTGTGGATCGTACAGGCCGGAGATCTGGCACCTCATTGCGAACGCCTGGCTATGGCTATGGTTGAGCTTTAGTATCCAGCTACTCCGATGCCGATCCCGTCCAGACGGCGACGGTTGAAGTGAGGAGGAGAACTGCTTAATGGGCCCATTCAATTGGTCGTTAATGTTGCTTTTTATTTGCCTTTTATTATGTCTGTTGCTGCTGTTGTTGTTGTTTTTGCTGTAGACTTACTCAACTTTATTATTGTTTATTTATGCGATTTTAAATAATGCGCCGCAATTCAAAAAAGATAAGAAGCGGCCTGTGAACTTTTTATAATATTCTCAAATTGTTTTTTGGCTCTTGCCTTGATTTACTGCCTTATTATTTATTTGCTTTGTGCCTAAAACACACTGCTCCAACAACTTGGCTAATATTTTATTAAGCTCTCTTCTCTCTGTCTTCTTGTGTTTTGTTTATTTTCGGTTGTAAGTTCTTTGTTTTGTTGTTAGATAAAAGCAAACAAATCCGAAAAGTTTTACTGAAGTTCGGTTTATTTTTGTTTTATTTATTGGCATTGTTAACGTGGGCGTATGCGCAATATTTCATAAATTTCTATTTGTGCCACAGAACTCGTGGGTGGCTTGGCGTGAACAATGGCAACCATATTTTATAGAGTTTATAGTATGTTGTAGTTTTACTTTCGGATTTAGAGAGCGTTTTTTTTTTAATTGAGATTAGGAATGAGAGCTTTATACACTAAGAGGAAAGTCGGTCTAAAATGTAAACTACCTAAGATTTAGAAAGTCGTGTAAAGTTATTCTGTGTGTAAGCATATTATGTTAACATTATGTTTGACACAGCAAATAAGATTTTAATTATATTATGAAGAAATATTCGCAAACTTAAGCATCGATTTTGAAATTCTTAGCCATGGAAAATAATAATAGAATAATATACTAATAATATTATTCACTGACGTGCAAAACTGTACCACGTTATCGGTATGCTCACTTCAACGGTCGGTATCTTCTCTTATATGCGATGCATTCTTAAGATCTCAGTTTTGTTTTGTTGGCTATATATTTAACCATGTTTTTTTATACTTAGAAGCCATTCGATAATCCGGAAGAAAAAGCCAAAAACAAAATGTAAAAGAACCAAATGTTACAGTTTTGCACTCTGGTATTTTAAGCAAATATTTTTATTAACATTTTTTAGACCCTGTACTTTAAAAAAGTACAAAAGGGTCTATTAAGACTGTGCAAGCCCGAAAGAAGGAGGCGTGGCAGACCCCACAAAGTATATATATTCTTGACCATGACGACGAGCTGAGTCGATCTAGCCATGTCCGTCTGTCCGTCCGTCCGTCTGTCCGTCTGTATGAACACCTAGATCTCGTAAACTGTAAGAGCTAGAGACATCATATTTGGAGTAAGATGCCCCTATAGTGCAAGCAGATCAAGTTTGTGTTATTTTTTTTCCATTCGATTTTTTTAGTTCTCCTATGTGATTTGATGTCCTTTTTTTATTTTGTCGGCTTTTGAGCAATTATTTTCAATGTATTTTAATTTAATCACTACTAACCAAGTTTAACTTGACAGCATTACTCTTCGATTTATTTGTTAATCTGAAAGAATCAAAATTATATTCATTCAACTATTATATATGTACACTATTATGTACTATTGTACATATATATAGTTCTTCATATAATTTTGTCGCCTTTTGAGCACTTATTTTCAATTTCCTGTTCAAGACGTCTCCAGTCACAGTGCTCTCTAGCATAGTTAATGCCCAGTTGCTGATGCAGGCTAAGAGCAAGACGTCTCATGCGAAGGCGTACCACAACAACAACAACTGCAAGCTGGTCCGTTGACATTTGTTGCCACTTTATCATGGCAGCGTATCATAATTTAAGAGAATCGCATGCAAACAGACAGACAGCTCGGACATACTGCAAAACGTTACCAACACCCACACAACTGAGTTAATGTCACGCTAACAACAACAACAACAACAACAATTGCAATGAATAAAATTCGTTGACATTCATTGCGCTGAGTAAGCAGCTGGCTAGTGGGAGAGGAGGAGCACTGCCCAGGGCAGGGCAGGGTATCAGAACGTGTACAATCTTGACGCTGCTTCGTTGCAGATGCTTGTGTTCGACCACGCCCTCGGCCCCCAAATGCAGTCATGCTAAAAGCTCGTATTAAGTATTTAATAGTTTTGTTTTCATTATATCCCAAAAAAGACTGCACAGTTTACTGGCCATTGATTAAATGATACCCGTACCCCCCACTCTGCCAGTCGTCCAGTCGTTGACTTTTGGTTGAAAATACTAAAATTAGTTGGCATTTTAACACGAACACCTGATGCTCACTTTGCCGACTTCCTGCAGGCACACAAAATGAGAGCCTTGCACTAGAGTATCTGGCTGTCTTTTTAGTCAAATGGGATTATATTAGCAGAGAGGCCATTATTGGTGTGGCATGCAACAGCAACAACAACAGCAGCAACAACAGCAACAGCAACGAGAACAACAACAGGAACCGAATGGGTTATTGAACGTTAATTCCATTTAAGCAAATGTTCGTGTTGAGCACCAGAATTGTTCAAATTATAGTCTCTTCGCATACCCTTTTTGCCTCCTGTCCTGTCTCACGTTTCTTATAAATTAAAAAATGTAAAAGTTTCCCCTCGAAATCAGCTCGATTGCAACTCTTCGCGTAATAACAGACGCGCTTAAACAAAAGAACAGTACTCGAACATACGTAACTCACCTCTTGCCTTCTGCGCTTTTGTCGCTTGTGGGGACCACACACACACACTCGCACACACGCATACAGCATCCATGGAGCAATCCATCCAGAAGATGCATTTTCTCTCTTAAACGTTTTACTCGTCGAATAATGGCTTTAATGACTTTAATGGCGTACATATAATTTGGCCAACGGGCAGCTCACCCCGCACCCCTCTCACACACCCTCTCCTCTCCCTTCCATCCCTGCTCTCTCTCTGATTGCATTGTCCATTTCAACTCGTCTGCCTTAATTGACGAAAGTTGCGAGCCATCGGGCCGGGTTGCAGCCCCTCCCCCTTTCGCTGCAGCAATACCTGTAATTTGTTGCTGCGTTTTGAGTTGCGTTTAAAATGCACTTGATTGGCTAAGGATACCACACACTTATACTGTATATGAAGCTGAACAACTAGAAATTACTGTACTCATTTTAATAAGAAATCATCGCAAGCGAGTTGCTGAAATGTATATGTATCAACGGCCATATTGTTAATATAAGATATAATTAAATTAATTATGGTTTAACAAAATGTTGTAAGCAATTATAATTTAACATAATACGTCTGACTTTCGATGGAAGCTGAGAATTACTTCCATAAAGAAGAATGAGCTGTTAGGATACACCTTGAGTTTAAGTTGTATTAATTTTTAGATATTTCCTAAGCAACAGTTGACATTAATCTTGATGGATATGATGATGAAAATAATAGTATGAATAATCTATAAAAGATGTTCTTATATATTAACGAATATGTATAGTAATATATCGATATAACTTGAGCTTTAATTCTATTATGGTATTATAGAATAATTAATAATCTATAAAATAATTAAATAATCTATAAAAAATGTATTTTTTAATATACAGACAGAAAGAGGCGTGACAGACACCACAAAGTATATATATTCTTGATCAAGACGAGGAGTCAATAAAGCCATGTCCGTCTGTCTGGTTGCATACGACTGTAGCTTTCCGAGTTTTTTTATTATGGTATTATTGAATAACGCTACTTATGAGCAGCTTGCTAAACTGAAAATGAAAACTAATGAAAAGAAAATAATATATTTATAAATTATATTATATTACATATTTTATACATTTAATATAATAATAATATATATACATTTTGCTTTCGATTGTTCTTGTATATCTTAAATCTTTATCCTAATTGCATTGTTTTATTAGCAAATGTTTGTCAGATTAAACAAGCATTTATATCTACTCAAGTAATTCATATAGCGGGAATAACCTTGAGAAATCGCAACTTGTGGACGTAAATGACGCTACATCAAAAAAAAATATTAATAAAAAATGAAACAAGAGTCCAAAAAACAGGTATGACATGAAGAAATAAGAAGAGCTGGTACACACAAAAAAGAAATCGTGACAAGGTGACACAAATCAAAAGGTGCAACATAAAAAATGGCATTGAGAAAACAGATAATTAAGTGAAGTAAGAAGAGGAAAAGTGCCAAATGGCGACGGACGAGTGGAATGACATGAAACGACAAATGGACTGCAAGTCGTTGAAGATGGAGAAGGGCAGAGGGAGGAACAGGGAGATAGAGAGGGAATTGTGTTGAATGACAAGTCGCACATTTTCAAAAGAAATTACAAAAAAGAAATGAGAAAAAGAGAAACATTGGAAAATGCACATAAATTCTGGAAGACAGACACATACCATTTTGAAATGGAAAATGTAGAAAAGACAACTGCCGCAACAGCTGCCAGGAGAAAAGGGCAAGAGCCTCCTCCTAGTGCTGATGGACATGTGCTCTGGGGCATTTCGGATCCGATGCCAATGCTTTCCCAAATTAGTCAGAGAGAAGTCAATTAAGAAGAAATGCAGACGGAACAGAAACAGGAAAAAGAAAATGAAACGTATCGAGTTGAATGCTTAAAAACGCGTTTATTATGGTATACATTTTTGATAATTGTTTACGAAAACATTTTCAGAATGTCGCAGAATTTATAATGGCCAACGGCAACGAAATGCGACTTTTTCATTAAAATTCCAAAGGCATCGAACGCTGGAATGGCGTATAAAACAAAATAAACATTGCTTTTATTATTTTAATTACCAATTTCAGTGCGGAATGACAGAACTCAGCTGGCATTTTATTCTCTACTCCAGCCTTTTGGCCAGTCAATATTAATTTCATAAAAAAGCGCACTTTTTTTTGTCTTTCTTCATTAATGTTCCTTGCTGGAAAACGTGTCTTTTGTTGCTCGCCCAGCTGCGCCCCAAACCAAATTGGGACTTTGATTTGGAGGAATGACAGTGCTAACAGTGGAATGTTTTTATAAAAACTCCCAGACAGCGACATGCCAAACATTTATAGATTGTAGATCCGAGAGCATTTGTGGCCCGTTCGATAAACATTTATTGAGCAATCCAATCACGGAATTCACGTCGAGGTCGTGACAGTTTCGTTAAAACGCTGCTTTTTTCGTTGTTTGTTTAATTTTCATTGGAGTGCCCCAGAGAGTAAAAAGAATTATGTTTGCTATATGAAAAGCAAATAAATAAACAATTATGTGCATGGGATAACTTAAAAAAATAAAGGATATCACTTTTGAAATTGTTTGGAATAAAAAGAATCAACTTTATATTAAAGATAATATTTTGAAGAGCTCTTTAATAAATGCAGCAATTAACTTGGCTTCAATTGGTTATCTATGAAGTGAAAATATTCATTCAGATATTATTTGAAGTGCTTTTCCCATGCTGCACTTAAGATTATTTCAAATGGTAGAGTATTTTGAAATAGATTTATGAGCACATCTTTAAGTACTTAAAACTACTTTACGTTCTAGTTTTGAATCGAATTTTTACTAACAAATGAGCGATATTATGAACGACTTTACGTTTCAGTTTTGATATCAAATTTTTACTAACGATAACAATATACATATGTATAAAATTTTATTATACTTTAAAATCTGTGTTGAAAAACTTATACTAAACACAAAAAAAAATAAATCAACTCTAGAGGTAAAAGCGTACTGCCAATTCGAAATGCTTTTTATACAAATTTTAAATACTGAAAACTTAAACCGAAACCAAAACTTAGTCAATTCTAGCATGTCTACTCTAAACTGGTTTTGAAGCAGTGCCCTTGGTCTACTCTAAAACTTGTTTAACCTCTAAATGTTTTGACCCAACTATGGGTTCTCATAATTCCTTAGAAGACTGCAATGTCTTCTGATTTTTAGATTTTAAACCAATTAAGGCAATATTCAACTAAGCATTCTAAGCACCATTTGCGAATTGGTATGACATTAGCTAAGCCGGATATACGTTAAGTGAACTGAAACAACTCATATGACCAAGTACTTACTAACTAATAAGAATAACCCAAACACATCAACACGTAACTCGTGCATATTTACCCCAAAATATTATAGTGTTTTAACGACTCATCAACAAGGAGGCTGACAGTCGTCAAAGGGGACGCAAACAAATTGCCATTTGATTCAATGAGGTCAACATAACAAGCGACTCAAAGTAACAGTTATTGTAGCTTCGCTTTGATGGGCCAAGTCAAGTCGGTGATTAGACGCATCATCTTAGGGGCAATTTGTCACCGCACAACGAGCGACGGCTGCGATGACGATGGCAGCAGTCAAATGGCCACTAAAAATCATTTAAAGCGAAATAAAAATATTTTTTATAGCATTTTTATAGTTGTTGCAACAATCTAATAACAATCCAAATAATTATCCAAACAAACAATTTTCACCGACGCCAAAGCGACGGCACAGTGAGTGCCCAGAGTGCGCCCAGAGTTCGTTCACAGAGTCAGTTACTGTTGCTCCGACGGACGACGAAAATGAGCCATAAAATGAACATAAAACCCCAGTGCGAGGCGGCTACTGCTACTGCTGCTGCTGCTGCGGAGAGATAGGCCACGCCTCCTGGCGGCGACAGCGCTGCCAACGACAAGCGCATACGGAAGCCATAACGGCCATAACGATAACTCAGAGCAGTCGGGCGGGTGCAAGCGTGACAGATAGCGACAGCACAAAGAGAGCGCGCGCACACGAGAGAGCGAGAGCGCAGGCAAACTGCGCACATTAATGGCTGCGCATTGTTGTTGTTGCACTCGCTCGCTCGCATGGAATGGAACCTGTGCTCCGTCCGGGCCACGGGCCACGTGTCTCTCGCATTAAGACAAGTAAATCGCCAGTTTGAGCATAATCGATACGCAGCTCGTTTTGATTTCATTCGTGAGAATTGCTTTTCTCACGCTCTTCGCGGCAGCGCGTCGACGTCGATGCCAACTGCGGCTGCTGCTGTTGTTGTTGTTGTTGCCATAACTGTCGTCGTTTATAGCCGTTTTAAGTGCGACTGAGATGGCCTCATAATCGTTTGCTGAATGTCGCTCAATTGCCTCTCTCTCTGCCCCGCTGTGCGTGCGCGCCCCTTGGGCTATTTGCATGTTTGTGTGTTTCTTTGTTTGTTTGTTTGCCAATGTTCGCCTAATGATGTTTGTGCGCATTAATTAGTATTGATTTAATTAGTGTGTTGACCAGTGAAAGCTATTACGCTCCCGCTCACAACTATGCCCAGCAGCAGCAGAGAGCTCTCTCTCAGTCGCCCGCTGCGCTCTCTTTGCGTTTTTTTTGTTGGTGCGAAAAAGCTCTCTCTCGGGTGCGCATCTGCCAGAGTAGTAGAAGCACGGCTGCCAGAATGGGACATAAAATGTGCCAGGCAGTTAAAATGTAGATTTAAGTAAGTGGAAACGAGATCGTTACGTTGGCGCATAAAAATAAAAATCATTGTTGTTGTTGTGCACTGATTGAAATAAGCAGCAGCAGTAGCAGCAACAGCAAAAGAAAATCGCACACGCTTTTTACCCGCCCCCAACCACCACCAAGTACATCTACTACGTCTGCGTTCATTTCGCTGCCTTTTCACTCGGTTTTTCTTTGAGTGGAACTGCGAGTGGCTCCATGGCTCCGCTTCCTCTGAGCGCTTTACTGTGGGGGAACGAACATGTTGCGAGTGCAGGGGCTCAGTCGAGATCAATCAGTGCCTTTGTCCCCCAAATGTGGAGTTGCGGCACCTTAAGGCCAACACCTAAAACTTGTTTCAGCCTCTGCCACGAGTAGTTTCTTTATCAGCTCTACGCTTGTGCTTCCTTCCACCTTTATCGCAGACGCCCCTCACCGACTCAGCCATTTTACTATTCATTAATTCTCGCTGCCTTTTAAGATTCTTTCCATTTTCATTTTCATTTTATGGTTTTTATGCGGGTCTTTATGACTTTTATGGGGTTTAGTGCGTGCCAAAAACTGAAAGAAACAAAAAAAAAATCCAACAACAACGACAACTTTTAATTGAATAATGCCCAAGTGGCCGCCGGCGTCGGCTTTTCTGGTTTGTTATTGTTGCGGTTGTTGCTTGATGTTGTTGTTGTTGCTGCTGGCTGTTGTCTGGGGCGTTGACGTTGCCGCCCGCAACAGTAATTAGGCAGATAAACATTTAATTGGCAAATTCAAAATTGGAAACTGCCATGAAGTCCCCCATATGCATTTAATTGGGTCAAAGAACTGTACGAAAAAGCGAAGGAACTGGCAAATGGTAAGGGGGAATCCGAGAAAGCAAAAGGAGAAAATCTGAAAAAATTAAATTAATATAAGGTAGAGAGATCCCAAGCAATTACATATAATAAATGTCTTGTTTTAATTTTTAAAAATTATTGCAGAATTAAATAATATATTTATTCAGTATTTAACTTATCACATAGAAGTCCCAGCTTATATTTTTATCTATTTAAAATAAAATTAATAAATAATAAATAATTCCAGTTAATAATTTTTATTTAAAATGAGACAAGTTAAGTACTAAATAAATATTTTATTTTATTTTTACTTGGCTGAAAAATATAATCTTAATAACTTTGAATGTCTTTCGTTGCTTTAAAAAATGCATCTAAAATAAAAAATGTTCATTCCAGAGCATGTTAATGGGGCATTTAATTAACTAAGCGTTGAAAGCAGATAAATATTAACAGTAATTGTTATTTATTAATTACTCTACTTATACATACATTTACGTTTAAAAATTTCTACTAGTATAAAGAGGTACAGCCCAAGCAGAGACTTATTTTATTAGCTCCCTTTGCAGGTTCCCTTTTTAATCTACTCAACTCAGTGTTTATGGTTGCAAATAATTAGCTTTTGTTAAGTGCAGGAAAAGGTAAATTGTTAAATTATAAAAATAAAAAAATCGTAGAGAGAGAGCAGAAACTTAATAATATAAATAATCCAACAACTGCAACCTGTCGCGACAAGGTGCTGGCTCTGGCCAGCCGGACGCAGACGAGTCGCATTAATTGAAGTATTTTCATTTTTTTGTATTACTTTTTATATATAAAATAGGGTTACCCTGCTATGCTGCAGAGTGGCCAACGCCCAAGTGCAGTGTGTGACGGGAAGTGTGTGTAAACACGACATGAAATGTTGCCATTGCCAGCTACTTACACGCTGGCAACAGGAATTTGCGTGTGCAGCAGCAAATGCAGCAATCAACATGCCACATGCAACATGGCCACACGGACACATGGCCACTTGGACTATGATCCCGCTGGCAACTCCTTTTGGCCTGCCCTGTGGCAAAAGGATGCAATTTATGACAGGCCGAGCCTCGTGTAATTGCACGCAATGCCGTTGCAGTTGCAACACTCGTAGCCAGCGTGGAGTCGCCGACCTGAAAGGGTCGAGTCGGCGGTGTGTCCCAGTCACACGAGTTTTTCAATTTTTAAAAATTATGAAAACAGCAGAACGCAATATGAGAACCTAAAAAAACAAAGAGCGGAGAGAAAAACAAACAATGCAGCCGGGATACATCCTCATCCTCATCCTCGTTCGCCTTTTACTCTTCATCGTCGTGAGGCCGCATGGCGAGCTGCCTGCAGTGCGAGTCCATTTGCCACACCAAGTGCCACACGGATCGGTTACGTGGAATGTCCTTTTAATGGACTTTACACACACACACACACCACTCCGCGCATCCTTTTTACAAACCTTTTAGAGGTTTCTGCACTCGTGTTCCACGCCGTTTGATTGCCGTGAATTGCTGCCGCATGAGTTTCATCCTTCTCTTCTTCCGACTCGTTTGCCCATTGCCTCTTTTGTCGGCCATCGTCACAGGCATGCCATAATTTTGGACTATGCTGCATCCTCTGCCCAGGGCAATTATGGCACATTGTGAGCTGTTGGAATGTCAGCAGCTGACCAGCTCAACAGCTGACAGATTTTTCTGCGCTCATAAGCTGAACATTAAACTAGGAATAAAGAAAGTTGTGCTAAAGAAATTTGTATTACTTGGCAATAAAAATACTTTAGAAATAATGAAACTATCTTCGAAATATTCTATGTCACTATTTAAGTTAATAACTGTAGTATTGGGAGAAGTAATTTACATTACCTAAACAAGAAATTTACTTTAAATCAGTGGAGCCCAAAACTCAAACATAATTCCTATCACATGTACGTTTTGCTTTGCGGCGCTGCTTTCACACGCACAGTCGAAGCTCTCACACGTACAGGCGTCACGCTGCTTTTACGATTCGAGCGTTCGCCAAGCACACTGTTTGATAGTATGAGTGCTTTAAATGCCTATCAAATTATTCAAAATATTCGCATCTTAAAACATCTTTCGTAATTACTGCCATAAATAGTAAGTCAATACTTCATACCCATAATATAATTCAATTCAAATTCGTCTTCATAAACTAAATATTCCAACAATATTAGCTAAAGTCATAAAATATCACTTCAAATCAAGCATAAGCTGTACAGTACAGTCCACTCATGAATTTCGAGTCCTTGTTTGGTTCAACAAGTTGTCCAGTCCAGTACAGTTAGTTTCATAAGTGAAGTGTGCAGCATCGCATTGAGTGTCAGCTTTGGAGCTACTCCATGTCTCTGTCTCTTTATCCGTTTCTCTCTCTCTGTATTCCTCACCCACCAAGCTCAGAGATGCCATGGCGTTGTGGCTGTGTCAGAAGTGACGCTGAATTTATTACCGTGGTTTTATTTATGCGCTTATCGTGTTGCCAGTTGTTGGCCTTAGCACGTTGTCAAGTGTTTATCATGGAGCCCGGAGACACCGAGACACCGAGCGAGCGAGGGAAGAGAACTTAAAATGAAATACCGAAAAAGCTTAAAAATTAAATTTATGACTGCAACTAAATCATGTGACGAATAAAAAATGAAAAAAGAGAAGGACAAGGAACGAGTATTTGTATCTGTATCTCTCTATCCACATCTGTAACTTGTAGTCTGTATCATGAGTTAGATGCCATCGCAGATTCAAATTTAAATAATAAATATTTCATAGTTACAACAATGCCGCTCGAAATCCCAAAAGCGAGAAAATCGAAAAGCAAATGCGTAAAATATTCAAAGCGACACACAAAACAGAGAAAAATTGTTGCGACTAAATCAAAATGCTGTCGAAATAAAACGTTTGAAAATTGAATTTTGGGTTGCTGTTGCTGTGCTCAACTAAATTGAAAACATTTGTAACGGAAATGAAAACCATTTCACCTCCATCTCTCTAACACCGCCGCCTCTCTTTTGCCAAAAGAAAAAACAAACACCAAAACTCGACTCAGCGTTGGGGTTTGAATTTAAATTAAGAAATTTATCTTTTGAATGCGTCTTTTCCCCATTTCGTGTTGCCTTTGTTTTGTAAGTCGTCTTTGTGTGTGCACAAGCACACAAATACACGAAAAAACGAAGAGATAGTATAGAAAAGTCTCTCACCTTAAGTGCAAATAAGAATGGAAATTGGTATTCGCCTTTGCTACGCTATATCAGAGAGTTTAGGACTTTAAAATCTATATAATATTTAATTTAAATTAATTTAATTTGCTATTTTCATAAATAGATTTAAGTTAAAAAAATAGTTGCTACTACTTTAAGATATATATAATTCAACAGTCGGCTAAGGTAAGTGTATTTGAATCTCTGATTGCTGATAACGTTGCCATTTTGTCTCTTAATTTTTGATGTATGCAAAATAAATAAAGTAAATACAATAATATAAACATTTTCAAGATTTTTGTCAGCAGCATTTTTGCGATTTCGAATAAATTTGAAATTTTAGACACTGTTTATTTGGCATGCGCGAAACGAGTTCTCTACAAGTTGTTTAAATCAATTTTAAAGATTTATATAGTCGTGGATTTTTGCACCTTTTACGTTTAAGTAGATACTCCCTTCTCCCCGGAATTGATTCGAGAGTCTAAAGTAAAGAGTAGGAGTGGAGAATCTGAATAAATTTATTTGCGGTCGATTGGACTCTGCATACGAAATGACGCATCTTTTAGATAATTGCCTTGAATTAGTAGATATTTAGAATACAATAAAATTAATCTGTTGAGCAAATAATGTCATTTGTCAATGGATTGCAATAATTTCGCGGTTTTTATTGCCTTTCAATTGGCTTGATTTGCGTTTTATGCAAAATACCTCCATAAAATCTGAAAATTATGTACTAATGGCAAATCAGTTAATTCTCAGAAGTGCCCATAACAATTTAAAAACACGCATTTAACATTTAATCGGTATCGATTTCTCAACAGTTGGAGTATTTGGATTTGGAGTATTCATTCACTTCATTCTCATGGCATTTTTAATTGCCTAATATTTGAAACGAGAGCCACCTACTCTGAATACATAATTCGATTATATTGTGTGAAATAAATGCGTGAAAGATCCAAACAAATTTGACATTTGAATATGTTAAAGTTTTACACGTTTTTATAGGTTTTAGTTTTATTTAAGAAATATGGAAAACACTCATAATTTAATTGCATAACAATTGGAATAAATAGGCTATAATTATGCTTCATCTAACAGCTGTGAAGTGGTAATATTAATTTAGTATTTAATTAGATTTTTGTTGATTACATGAGGGCACTTATTAGAAAATGATGGTGAATGAAGGAGAGTCACCACGTGCCAGAGGTATTTTGTAGTCCCAAATAATTATACTTTTCTACATCATAAATTTAGATTCTAAATTAAAAAAATACACTTCATTTCAATGGAATAATTCTTTTAATGATTTGAAATTATCAACTCCTTTGGTATTCGTTCCGCATAACTTTTTCGTCTTCTGTACTATTGGCGATACACGTAGATAACAAATCAATTGTAGTATATCAGGACAAAGAGTTCTATATACTCTTATGAATCAATCATATATCAGGATCAAGAGTTTTATATACTCATATTTAAACAAGGAACAGAGAGTCTAGCCAAAGTTGGAAGATCTATAGTTATCATACAATTGTATTTAATGTCAATTTGAAATACTTTGGCTTAATATAAATGGCGTCAAGTAGAGCATAATCCTTTAAGCTCTATGATAATTTCACAGTGTTCTCATTGCTTTTGCCATTACAGGACTCACATACGTTTTAATTACGTAACAAACAGATGCAGATGAGAATTTCTACCCTGGGCAGTCGGAAAACGCAAAGTTAAAAGTTTAAATTTACAACATATGAGCATTAAAAATTCCATACGCATTTTAGGTGAGTGTCCACACACACACACACACTCACAGATGTGAATAAATGTGAGTGTATGTGTGCATATTTATTACTCCTTCTGTGCGTGTTTATAATGAAACAGAACCCGTAGTCAAAAGTGAATATATGTCAGTGTGTCTGGGCTTTGGGGTGAAGGATATTTGGGACACTCGGCCAGAAAATGGACGTGCCATCCAATTTGTGCCATGTGTGGCCCAAAAAAAACCAACAAGAATGGTAAAACGGACAAAAAACCAACAAAACGAGATTCAGATACAAAATGTAGGTGAAGTACTCGGACTCGCAGGCAAAGCTCGAGCTCTGCCTGACCGCTGGGCGTTGACCGGAGCCCAGTTCGAGGCGAAGCTCGAGTCAAAAGCGGGCGGCATAAAATACTCAAAGACTCATTTGCATATTTCCCCTCTATCCCTCCCTCCCTTCCTGTCTTTCCCTTTTGCTCTCACTTGGTAAACTGTAACAGGGAAAGTGTTGTGGCTGTGGCTGAGAAATTCATTTGGTCTGCTTTTAATTCAATTTTTGAGACTCGTGTTGGTTTTTTGCTGTATGTAATTAACAAAAGAATTTCGTGCGTTGCGTTTACATTTGTTATTTGGCCCAACCTTTTGAACTGACGCCATGCGTGTGAGTTCTGCTGGTTGAGATGAGTTATAATGCACTCCACTGCCCTGATACCGATCTAATTAGATGATTTATGGCACTCTGCATAATGTTGAACTATTTTAGTTTGAAGTAAGCATACCGCCGCTGCATAATCCCCGACAGACGGCCACAAAATGGTGGCCCAACGCCGCTCCTCCTTCTGCCACATGGATTCCACATAGATAAGCCTGCATGCAGCATAGATATGCTGCTGTTATTTGCTGCACTTCTCGACGATTTATGTGCTTGCATTTTGCATAGTTTCAAATCGCTGTAGAACACAAATTCAAAAGCCCCAAAACACAATTCATTTTGTGCTGGTGTGGTGGTCCGTAAAGCCTGGTCGGACAGTACAGGCATACAAATCCGGCATTTTGCATTTGGCGGTCATTTATCAAACCAGAACGGGTCAACAGTGAGCCGAAAAATATTCAAAGAGAACGGCTCAAGGTACAATGGGAAAAGCAGACATAAAGTGGGATAATTTGGTTAGTATGGAATGGAAAATAAATAAAATTATTATTATTTATTAATTTTATATTAATAATTGGAAACTACATATGTATGTAATGAAAAATATTAAATCAAAATGTAAAAATAGAATGATAGATTTACATAAGTACAAATAAAGTGGGATAATTTGGTTATTATGGAATGAAAAATAAATAAAATTAAAGTTATTTATTCTATTTTAATAACTAGGCAACTATGAACGGAAAAATATTAAATAAAAATGTAAAAATAAAATAATAGATTTTAAACTAGGAAAAAATTATGAATTTATGAATTATTCCTTAGTTGTAATTTTTATTGTCTATCTTTGAAATAGAACTTTTCTTTTTCAATTGATTTGATGACTGTAAAAGTTG